>VKOC01000979.1:0-12258 GCA_009364415.1 Spea multiplicata | reverse complement strand
TAGATAGAAAGACACCTGGTTGTCTATCACACTTGTTCTAACATTAGGCATTTCTACCTTTCCCACATCTGTTATCCCTACCAGGATACACAGGATTTTCAGTACCAATTTTTGTTGATCTGATCACTTCTTCAGATGGAATTTTCTTCTGAAGTTCTTGCAGTGTTCTCAGCAGCTTTTTACTTGTCTGATTGGGAAGCTCCAGGATACATTTCCATCTCATTATATCTTCCAGAACCACAACCCTCTTTAAAGAAACAAAATAAATTATAGTGTCCTCTTACGCAATGGTGTAACACAAACTAATACTCCATACATCTCTGCTGCGACCTCCGTTGGTTTTACGGCTCACTGAGACAGTCAGGGTAGATCAGAAGATTTCCCCAGTTGGTCCACAATCCCTACTACCTACAAAAACAGAACATTGGGGCTGCTACCCGGGGCTGTTAAACAAGTCTGTTGGGTGGTATGCAAAATACTGCCCTCCTGTGCACTGTTTATCCATACAGGGCTGCTATACGTGATGTCGCTTTATAAACCAATACACAATAATATACGTGAAGCAGATCTGAGTGATATCACTTTCGCTAATTATATCAAAAGCTACCTATACATCTCATTAGTGCCCAATTCTAAACTGGTTTATTGTTACAAAATCTGCTAGCGTTCTAAATAAATCTTATGTAATGAACTGAAAGCATGTTGATAAAGTTATGTGTACATTATTATTATATACATGTGAGATATAGATAGAGGGATCTTCTCAGTTAAAGTGAAAATTATAAACCATCAATTGCAAAACAAAAGAAATTATTCACCAAGAGTAAATTTTCAATTTAGTTTGGCTCCTTCCCATCCCATAGGAAATCAAATATTTATATGTGTAGCACATATTCACTAACATTCCATCATCCTTGCAGACATTTCTCCATTCTTCCAGACACACCCCCATTCTTTTCCACCCCCCCCATTCTTCCACACCACCCCCCCCATTCTCCACACACCCCCCCATTCTTACACACACACACACCACACACACACACACACACACACACACACACACCCCATTCTTCCACCCCCCCATTCTTCCACATTCTTTATAATTATTAATATTTGGGTGCATTCATAAATATTTACCACGGCATTTTTTCCATTAGCTGATTTAATGTAAAATTAAAAGGAATGTTAACCGGTCCTAAGTTTCTCTCTTACCTTCAGGGAATACAGAGTCGCCTGCCCCGCTGCCCGCTTCTCTTTACACGGGATTTTACCCCCTGGTTCCTGCAGCTTTGGTTTCCGTATAACGAATTTATCCATATCCCTGCGCTGTATAAATGCGGAGAACGCAAAGCGTATCGTTACAGGAGAGAAACCTAGCGGAGCACGGGACCGTCGCGCCGTGATGACGTAGCCAAACACAAACTCCTGGCGTTCTAAGCACAGCTGTTTTGGTAACACGCGCCTGGAGAAGGCAATAAGCCCCGCCCCCGGGCATTGCGGAAGTAGTTGAGAGCAGGAAGATGGCGCTCGTACGGGCTCTTTTGATTGTGACGGTGTGTGTTTATGCCAGCGCCGGGTCCTTGGAGTCCGCTCTGGGGGACAGCGCTTCATGTCATGGAGTTTGCGAAGGGACATACCCTCTGCACACATACCCTGAGGTGAGCCGTTAGCTGCCCCGAGTAGGCCTTATGAGGCCCACCCCTTCGGGTGTTATTTATGTTTTCCTTGTCAACACAATGTATGCACAGAGTGCTGTGTACCAAACTAATTAATCCGCAATACTTCTAATTGTATCAGTTAATTGACAGTTTGAATGTAAACTTTAAGGGTTAAAATCACATTTGCTCATGTTGATTTTGTAGATCATCTTATATAATATATCATCATCATCATCATCATAATGGTTATTACATGGCTTGATGCCTCCTAGGGCCAAATAGACATGGCGCCTACACGCCACACTATTTCATGTAGATTTCAGGGATGTATCCCTTCCCAGCTCCTAAATCCTCGCCTATACATTCGTAGTGCCGTGTGTGCATCACGAATATGAACGTATAGAAACACCCCTGTCTGCCTCTACTCGGACATTCAGTTATATGCAGAATGCTAGTGAATGTAAGCCGCATGCGCAGTCTGTCTCTACGCTTATCTAAGATTATATTCCAGGTCAAATCCCAGATAATATGGCTAGAATATTGCCCTCTAGACGGGATCCTGTCTCTTTTATTTAAATGCGTTTTGTTTTAATGCTGTTTAGTCTTCTATATGTATGTCCGCTTGTCGCTCATTACTCTGTGACATCTAGGTTGACAGCCTTGATTTATATTTTGTAATCATTTCTGTTCATCGGCTTTGTGTGATGCTGATCTGGAATGTAATATTCTGCGTTCTCGTTGCAGGAGGAGGAACTTTTCGCCTGTCACAGGGGCTGTCGGCTCTTTACAATCTGTCAATTTGTGGAGGATGGAGTTGACTTGAATAAAACGAGAACAGAGTGTGAATCAGGTGATCGTGTCACACTCATCACATACAGAAAACATATTCAACGCTAGATACCCTGCCAGTACTTTGATGTATATTCGAGCTCCATGATAAGTTAAATGTGTTCCATAGTATACAGTTATCCTTAGCTACGCAGAATGCTGTGCAGAATTATACCCTAAGTATAGTTACAAGTCCTCTCTGTAAAACGTCTGTATCTTCCAGCATTGTGAATCAGGTAATATGATCCCTATAACTATTTCAGCCTGATGCCTGGAGAGTGCTGGTAGAGATATATATTTGTTTATTGAATACGGTGCTTTTTTAATTTCGATCAATTGATCTCTTAGTGTAATTTTAATGTCAGCGATAAATTTGGCTTTAAACAAAGTTAGATGAAATATAGGAGCCAGGCAATTGGGGTTCCTAAAAATTGCTGCTCGTGCCTTATATTTAACATCGATCTCTATAGGTATGTATTTTTCTGCCTTCCCCCCCCCTCTCTGTCTGGCTCCACGTTAGTTTGTTCAGCTGTGCCTTTAAACTTCCTAATCCTTTGCATACGTATACAGTCAGTGTAAAGCCGGCAGGAGGCATTGCTGTAGCAGACTCTACCAAATGTATTAAAACCTGTCCATTATGAATGTTAAATGACTAGAGCCTCCCTTTTTCTTCTTGTTCAAAATAAACACTGTATACCTTAGTGATTTACATAAGGTAAGGCTTTGTGTGTTTAAAGATTGATAAGCAAACAGTGCTAAGGTAGTTATCTGAGTAACATTGGAAGCTATAAAACAATGGCTTCTGTTCTGTTCCTGCAGCTTGCATGGAAGCCTATCCTCAATCCAATGAGCAGTATGCCTGCAACCTGGGCTGCCAAAGCCAGATGCCTTTTGCAGAGCAGAAACAGAAAGAGGTAAGTTTGTTGGCCAGTATAATGTAATATTCTGATGTCTGGAACAGATTTTGCTTTTCTCATATTATAAAGGGAAGAACAAGCAGCAACTTCCCATATTTTGCAGCACTCGTTGTTTCGTTGTAAAGCACTGAATTCTTTAATAATCCCTTTGCAGCTGTCCGATATGATGCCTCGCATTCATCTACTCTTCCCGTTGACTCTGGTGAGAGCCTTCTGGAGTGACATGGTGGATTCTGCACAAGACTTCGTCACATCCTGGACCTTCTACGTGCAGGCGGATAATGGGCAGATAGTTGTAATCCAGGTATTGTTTATCAGGGTGGGATATTTTGTGTCGTGCTATAAATAGAGTGGCTCTGTAACAAGGTTTGCCTATTTTCCACTAGTTAGATGGTAACATCTAAAACTATTTTTTAATCTATTAAACAAGATTGCGAGCCGGGCTCTCTCCACCTAATGTGTCGGTTTGTCTTAGTCTGTCAATTCTTATCTTATCATACCCCTTGAATATATGTATTGTATTAAGCGCTGCATAAAATGCGGGCACTATATAAATAAAATATTATAATAATAATAATTGAGGTGAATCTATGCTGCATCAGTAGTGAGGATACTTCATCAAGTCCTGATTACTTTAAGTTAGTGGCACCCAAGGGACTTCGTTCTCAAATATACAATCAATGTCCCTGGTTTTCACTTCATGAATATATAGTTTTGCTTTTCTACATTCATTGTATTTTAAATTTGTGTCTCAAAACTATGTTCTCTGATGTAGTAATTGTTAGCAGATGCATGTAGCCTGTGGATGTTCAGCTCTTTTAGGGAGTGTTAGAACTGTAAATACCATTTTCTCTGACATAACACGTATTTCACATAAATCAAACATTTGTTCTCTATTTGGTTCTTTCAGTCTCCGCCTGAAGTTCAGCACATCCCACAACTGCAGCCAGGAAGCCCACCATTGACTGACATTATGATGGATAAAACACCATGTAAGATTTGTCATTTTACCCCTATTATAGTGACGTTATAGAAAGAAGTATGAAGTTAATGTTCAATGTTTTACAGTTGTTAATCCTATACCTGTTCGGTAATAGACTCGGGTGGGGGAGACTTCTGAAACCTCTTTTTGTATTTAACCACTTCCTTCAGTACCTTGCCTGCAGTTGTAAACGTTGTTCTTTTGACTTTTCAGCTGACCTTACACCAGATGGAGAAGGTCCTTGGAGCCACAGAGCAGGTTTTCTGGAGTTGGAGAGCAGCGATGGCCTCATGAAATGCTTTTCTTTGTATGTCTGTATGATAGACTAAATGTTTTGTGTGTCTGGAAAGCCTGTGTGTAAATATGTAATGCAATAAGGACTTTATTGATGACATGACACTTTATAAAATTAATCCAGGGATTTTTTTCTTGAATGAATACTACCATCATTCATAATTGGGGCAGAGGAGACGGATCTTTTCTGCACTTTAGCAATTACAGCCATTATGGGGACCTGTTCAGTCCAATCAAATCCATGCACTACTTACACCTGAATGTATGTAGGGGAGACTGGGGTGTCAGTCACACCCTTGCACTTTCTGTTGCTTACCACTTTTCCATTTCTTGTCTGCTCAGGAATTCAAACTGGCTTCTCACTGCCTCCCTGATACTTTCCGTCCTCGTGTTGCTTTGGATCTGTTGTGCTACAGTAGCTACAGCAGCTGATCAGTACATCCCTAATGAGGTAAGCTCGTCAGAAATTTGATTTGGTTTTGATGAAGAGGGTTGAAACTTTTCCATTGCAGCTTCAGCAGTTACCAAGTGACGGCTGCATCCCTCTATCATTTGTTTGGTGGGCAAATGCACAGTACAGGGAGTTCTCATCGGCATGTAAACATTTAGATTTTTATTAAAATAAAATTTGTGCGTATCTATATAATTTCAAAAAACAATTACTAGTGCTAGTAAATCTGCAAATACATAGATTAAATTATGAGACTTTAGTACTGTATTTTGGCCAAAAGCACACAAGCTCACCTGCCATGTTGATCTGTGATAAGAAATGGGGAAGACTTTATTTGCAGGATGCCCAGGCTAAATTGAGGGGAATTGGGACGCATAGTGTGCCTTGGCATGGCAGATAAGCCGTGCAGGTTTGAGAGCTGGTAACTTTTGTTCTTCTTTGACTGCTGTACCACTGTTACCTGCTTTCTGTGTTAGTTATTTAAACTCTTCACCTGATTGCTATCTGTCTTGTAGAAACTGAGTATCTATGGTGATCTGGAATACATCAATGAACAGAAGCTTTGCAAATACTCGCCGGCATCTATTGTGGTTCTCCGAGGAAAACCCGAGGAAAATGAAGAAGCGGGACCATTACCAGCCAAAGTAGATCTGTCACATTCTGCCATATAAGTCAGGGAAACGGCAGCCTTTTCCCCCTCTTGTCTTTAACGTCTTTAATTCTGAGGAGAGAAATAAAAAAGGAGCTGAAGATCACACCATAATCTGAGAATCCAAGTCCCTTGGACAGTGTAAACCTCTAGTCTTGGTCCGTTTGTTCTGGTGTGGCTGTGGTTCGGATGATGCTGTTGTTGTCTTTGAGGTTAGAGATAATTATTTTCTATTAAGGGTGCTTGAAATGTTTAATCTTAGGCCTTCCGGAAACTTCTTCCAGAACTGGATTGATCGGTAGTCTCCTTGCCGTGAATCTGCTTGTTATAAAGCCTAACATGCTGCAGGTTAATATGACTGCCTGCGGTTTGTGTAGCGTATAGTTTTTATCTTGGTGATGGGGGGTAAGGCCAACTATTGGGGATACACTTGAAGCAGAATAGCATACGGTAGTTAAATGAATTAATCATATACATTGTACATATACAAGTGTTTTTGTTTTTTTTGGTTATTAAAGAAACCTTTAATTACATTTAAATTCCGCTTCTTTTGCTGGTAAACTTGCACAGATGCTTTGCTTCTGTAGGCTTTTTTGACAAACATTTTAATGTATTAAAAGCAAATCATCTAAGCCTGCAACTGTAGTATTCCTTCTTTTTTGGGTGAGAAGTATATAGGTGGGTGCAATATTTGTTTTCATTTTCATCAGATTGAGCCCCTGTACGATTTATAATATCACTTTTGATAAAATGACAAAAGTTTTTATGGTAGAACATCATATTTCTGGCTGGTAAACATAAGTAATTTTAGTGGGCAATAGAGGTGTAAGAGAGTTAATGTTTAGAAGATTACTGTTGTTTAATTCCACAGATACACTTTAATAAAATGTTACTTATCAAAAATGTTTTTTTGTGTCCTGGATTTTTTTGGGGAAATTCACAATTGTATACTGTGAACAAAAATCTGTACATCAAACCAGTATCTATATAGACAAAACTGTGTGTGTGTGTGTGCGCAAGATCAGTGCTGAACATTCAAATCCTAGTGATAATGTCAAAAGTCAGCAATTAATTTTCTGTATTATAAGGCAAAAACATATCCGTGCATTAGTTTTGGGCTATTCCATTGTATGGTGCAGACAAATAGGGGTATAAGAGTCAGCTGTGGCCATAAAGTGCAGCTGTATCCTCACTTAATGGTATGGTTACCAGAATTTATATATACAAAAAAATAATCTTGTATTCAACTTCTTCTTGTTCTAAGGGTCTGTATGATTGTTACCAGTGGCCTATTCTGGCCTAGGGGGGATAGGCTCCCTGTGGTGCTACTGCTCAATTGGCTTGTTTAAAGGGAGATCACTGATCCACCCAGCCGGCCACTAACACTGTGCAGCGTGCCGGAGTATGATTTAGACATAGGGAGCGCTTGCAAGTAAATATGCCCCTGATTATTCCTACTCATCGATTGCTCCAATTCTTAAATTACAAACAAAAAAAAACCAGATTCTTTCAATAAATTTAGCGTTGCTCACACAGATTCAACATGAAATCCCACAATATTCCTTTTAGGGAAAATTGGCTATAGTCTTATAGGGGAAGTCCAAAAACAAATATTTTCTTTGAGCGTTAAATACAGTTCTGTAATCCATGATGTAGATTAGCATTGAAGAAAACTGTTCAATTGTTCCAGCAAATGTCTTTTATCTGCAGGCCTGGAGGCTGCCATAGTCGTCGGTCATGGAATATTTTGGGTGACTTTTCCCTGCTCAAGCAACACTCAGATGTAGGATAGCTTTATGCCTCTCTCATGCATGTTTCTTCACTGTGTTAGCTTCTACCACTTGTGCTGGGAGGCTTTCAATTTTTAATGAAAGCCTTCTGTACAGAACTACCTAGGTAATTCATCGCGAGATAATAAAAGAAAATAAAATAATGTATCGCAATTGCCTGGATTCATTTTAGGACATATTGTTGGGTAAAGTGGTTATACAGAAAGTGGGAAAAAGAAGTGCAGTTGATGAAATATCTCCTTACTAAAATGCCCTTAGATTTCCTTAATTTAGTAAATTTTACATTATTTTTATTCACGGGCTAGTCCTGCTTCACTATCAATTAGATTACAGGTTTAGTTTTTAGTAAAATAGACAACAGGCAGACTTGGAATACACAAATAGATCGCAGCGATACATTGTCCTTATCCATTTAACAAACCGGTGACTAATTGAGTAAATGCCGGCGTCCCATCCCCAGCTACTAATTCTCTTCAGTGTTTCTTTGGTCTCCAGGTAACCTGAAGCGTAACTCTTGGTTCTGTATGTACACCTCCAGCAGGTATTCACCCAAAGAAGTGCTCAAAGGCAGAATATAACTTGATTTTGACTCTCAGAAAGCTGCTCTAAGGCTTATACCGGAAGATGAACCGAACCTATCCCAAGGTGAGACGCCATCGTGATATTTACAACGTTAATAGGCTGGATGTATAACGGTGTGCCTAAAGACCATCGCTAGACCATCGCTGAGTACAGATATTAATGTTGTGTTACGTGGATTTGATAAGGACCATTGCTCAGTGACTATAATTCCCTTCCACACACATACACCGTCTTTGACTGAGTGCGATGGGAGTTTAACAAGGAGGGGGTACACCTAGTATTGTTGTTGAAGCCACAAAAAAGTTTAGAGAAATACAGAGGTTTCGAGTAGCGTGATCAGACTCCCTCTCTTCTTCCCCCTCCAATGCTGTCGTGCATGTGCTTTACTTAAAGAGACATCTCATTTTCGTGAGTTTGTAATGTTATTTATTGAGCCCTAATAGATTTACTTGTAGTCTATTGATTGGGGTACAACAGATATGAATATATTAGCAAAGGAAGTCCCTGCCCCGTGGAGCTTACAGTCTTAAGGAGTAGTTGGGAGTGTGCAGACACAGAGATCAGGGGTGGAATTAAGTGCAATTTACAGGGGTTCTGATATTATAATAAATCATAATATGTAAGTTTCCGTAGTACTACTATGAAAAGCTGTTCCTTTAGCTGGCTTATATTGCACAATACATAACACAGTGTATTCACTAAAGAGCTAACCCTGGCAAGTTTCTCCAGCAAACGGGTGGACTTCATCCTTATTAATGTATAGTTCAATCCAGGGACCCACGAGGTATAAGAATTTGCCCTGGCACGTTAAGGACAGCGGCCGATAAATGACGTACATGCAGATGCTTGCTAGATACCTGCAGCCGCACACTGCACTCTACCTACGCTCTGATCTTCTAAAGGTTCTTCAGTTTAGTTTGGAGCTATAAGTAGCGACGGTGGTTTTTCAAGATCAAAGAATCTCAAAAAGCTTTTGTTGTTGAAACTGACAGTTTTGCCCGAGGCCAGGTTTTGCAAATGCACATATCTGCTAACAACTTGAGTAACAACAAGCGAACTTCAGAGTTCCCACTCACTGCACGGTCATGAATGTTTTCAGGGAGTTAAAACCACCTCTTAAATCAGATCAATCCATAACGGCGGTCTTGATTCGAGCCATGCTATAGCAGATCCACAGTCATGTGCACACCACATGCGCAAATAAAAATATGCAATTCACGAGTACAAAAAATAAAATAATAGGTCCCAGCTATGTTGCTAGCGTTATAAAAATTGTCTTCCACCCACCAGCCAAAAGGCTTGGACAGGTAAAAAAAAGAAAATAGGTCCAGGTGCATATCAAAGGGTGAAATAACATACACAAGTAATTTGAGATGCACTTACTAAGGATGGACAGCCGCTTATTAGCCTGCCCTACAGTGAGTCCCTGCGTGTGAGGATCTCAAGTTCTGTTTTGCGTTAATCTCAAAATTGTTATTTCATCCTTCGGGAATCTCCTGTGAAATGGTGAGTCCAGACGTGGACCTCCTTGCTCTCTTGTATCTACAGGGATGTATTTGGATTTAAAAGCAGGATTCACAGAAAAAAAAACACAACACATTTTGCATATTAATGCTTAGGTCTTCTCTGGTCTTTACGCATACACTGGTTGGCACTTCTTCCTGCCTCCACCATGAGCCTGACACGTCAATCTATTAATCACATGGTATTTATCTGTCTAACAATATTCCATTTTTCCTTCAGGGGAGAAACTTTGATAATAGTTCATTCGGTTCTACGGAAACAATGCTTGAAAAAGAGGAAAAAGGTAACTTAAATATATGTATAACGTATAACGTATATTCAAGATGACACTGGAACGGGTTTCATTTGGGGAGGATTGTCCCTAAATGACTATTCTTTCTGTTTTGATTTGAGATTGCTGTCACGGCTGCACCAGAAAATGCGTGTGCATCACAGTGCTAGTTCTGTTCATGCTGATAATTATTGCTGTTGCCATTGCGTTGGCCACCATCTTCGCCCTTCCTGCACGCACTCCAGGTAATATTCTTCCAAATTGGAAATGGTGGTTGATTATCCGCGTTACCTCCTCAGCAGATAAGGGGAAACATTTGGACCTGCCGCCGGTACTTATGATGGTTGGTTTATATCACAAGTACCGGTAAATGAAAAAAGATGTTTCTGGTCTTCATCCTTAGAGAGCCGATTATGCACAACGGCAGACAACCTCACTGGGTACCTGTGTGACGACAGAATTACCTGCTTGTTGCCTTCACAAGTCTGTAATTCTGCAAATGACTGCGGCAATGGAGAGGACGAAGCTGCCTCATTATGTAGTAAGTACGTTTCCAGTCATTCCAGTTATTGTAACGCAGTCTGATGACATATTATGGAGTTCTGCTGTACATGTTATTGTACTGTGTTGCATTATGATGAAAAAGTCAAAAAGAATTCAGGAGCGAGCTCGGATGCGGACTGGTCCAGTCACCGAGGCAGGAGTTCAATGGGGTCACATAACACAGCGTTACATGACCCTGCAGATCGATGGATTACCAATGGGGTTAAAGAGGCAATAGCCCCAGGACCCCTGTGTCAGACGCCCCTGTTGCTGCTAGGGTGCTGCAGTGTCATCTATGAATTTGCCGGCACCGCAGATCAGGAGTAGCGTTGTGCTGGGCGAGGGCTCAGAAGTGGGTCCAATAGGTGCAGGAGCCCCTCTCATGCAATAAGAATATTTGCAGAGAGACAGACCCCATTTCAACCGGTTAAATCAAACATAGACAGCGATCTACTTTCATCACCACAGACAGCAAATGGTGTTCGCTGGTGATATTGGGCTGATATTACAAGGAATGCAGAAGGTCCGTCTTCGTTACTCTTACTTTGCTCTTGTTCTGTTTCCCCAGGTAGCCTCCCTGACAGCCTGCCTGGAAACCTATTCTTTCGCTGTGGTAACCCATCAATCTGGATCTACAGCAACCTCAAGTGCAACGGCATTAATAACTGCGGAGACTGTTCAGACGAATCTGTGGCACGTGAGTGTCTGAAACGCTTGGGTCAATGAAAAATATGGTGACCAAACAACCAACCAACCTACCGGACGGTGTTTTTTGTCCCACTACAGAACTTAATGCTAAACCAGAGAAAATACACCCAGCCTTATTGGATAACAGGTTTCACCTGTGGATGCAATAATAAAACTTTTTATTAAAGTAAAAAAAAAAAAGTTTAATGGTTAAACTATTCTTCCTTGCTCCGCTTCTCAGAATGTATCCATTTGTTTTTCTGTTGTGGGAGGATAGGGACCAGGGATGGAGTTCACTTAACACACATCGGGCATTTATTTAGAGTACCATATTTGATCTGCATTGGTGCAGAATATCTGTTAGATAAACTTACAAAGTACAAAAATAGTTATTAATTATTGTTTTCCATTCACCCATCAGTGGCGTCCTGCCCCTCTTGTGGGTCAGACTGGTGGAACTGCAACCCGGTCCTCTTCCAGTACTGCAACTGCATCCCTCGCAGCCTGTGTCAGAACGGAGTCCAGGACTGTTCAGACTGGTCTGACGAATACGTGTGCATCAAATAACGAGAACCTGTATGTACCATTAGATGTATCTATGTGTGTAAGCCTTGTATTTCGCCGGGAAGAATGTGCTCTAATATACGAAGTTAAACATGTAAAACACAAACATGTTGATAATTTGATTTAAAATCTGCATTGTAACATAAAAGAAAATATATTATAAGGGAAACCAGTGCTGTGGAAATGCTGTATTTTCAGAATAGCTTGAACAGGTCTGTCCTCGGCCAGCTACTGCGGGTGGCAATTTCCTCCAATTTATACTCTATAGCACAGAATGCCCAGTAACCAAATTCCTCCGATCCATCGATTACTTTCTAGCTCACCAGATGGCACCCTGAATTTAAAGCAAATCTATCACTTTTTCCATAATCTACATTCTACAATTCTATACACATCTATATATTGAAGTTTATATGACAATAGATCTGTATTAGAAATCCACATTATGTGGGTTTCCACAGGTAAAAGTACCTGAAGTAAATTTTCTAGAGATGCATATGATTATACACCCCCATGAT
>VKOC01000978.1:0-62508 GCA_009364415.1 Spea multiplicata | reverse complement strand
GCAGGTATGGATCAACACATTAACACACAAACCAAGCTTTATGTATAGATCAACTGATATTCACTTGTGATCTCAGCACTGAAGGTATATATCAAATAAACAGAATCAGACATACAAATCCTGTATTTGCAGGTATACAATAATAATATATGAAACATAGCATCCCAGGTATAGATCAAATAAATACATGGAAACAGCATTGCAGGTATTAATCAGCTGAATAAGACATACAAACACTGTATTTGCAGGTATACATAAATAATGTATGGAAATATATAGATACGGCTCTACAGAATAACGCAAAAACCCAGCTTTGCAGGTATAGATCAACTGGAATTCATATAAAAACACGTCATTAAAAGGTATATTTAAAAACCCCTAAATTACAGGCATAGATCACAGGTTGTGTCCACACTGCCCACACAGCAATCACACTCTTATCATACCCAGGCAACCAGTAAATGCTGGTACCTAGGCATGATGGGACTGTGTTTGCTGTGATTGCTGTTAGCAATCACACTCCTATCATGCCAGGTCAGCCAGTACATGCTGGTACAGGGTGGCTGTAAGTGATGTGCAGACCCCATACTGCTGGCAGCATCAATACACAAGGGGGGCAGCTAGCTAGGTTTCAGCATGTACTGGCTGACTTGGCATGATAGGAGTGTGATTGCTAACAGCAATCAAAGTCCCATCATGCCTAGGTTCCAGCACTTACACATCCATCCAGTAAATGCTGGAACCTAGGCATGATGGGACTGTGATTGCTGTTAGCAATCACACTCCTATCATGCAAAGTCAGCCACTACATGCTGGTACAGACCCCATACTGCTGGCAGCATCAATACACAAGGGGGCAGCTAGCTAGGTTTCAGCTTGTACTGGCTGACTTGGCATGATAGGAGTGTGATTGCTAACAGCAATCACAGTCCCATCATGCCTAGGTTCCAGCACTTACACTCATACTCATACTCATTCAAACACCCTCCCCACTCATTCAAACACCCTCCCCACCCCCTTACCTGCACTGCAGCTCCTCGATGCCGCTCACAGACTTCAGCAGGGGGCGCGGCCTCCCTCTGCGTTCTCTGCTGGCTTCCGCTTCCTCTATGCAGTGCAGAAGACCCTCCCACAGGTAAGTAGCAGGGCTCGAGGTGCGGCCGCGTAAGATCGGTTGCCTTGGCTGCCGATCTTACGCGGGCTGCATCCTCTCTCTCTCCTCCAAATTTAAAAAAATAAATAAATAAATAAAAAAAGGGATTTAAAGTCGCATTGCGACTTTATTTCCAAATTTCGGCAGCGGGGGCAACAGGGGGGGCAAGGATTAACCTAGGGGGGCAAAATTGACCCCCTTGCCCCCCTGTAGCGACGCCACTGTCCTCGGGGCAGCCTCAATCCGGGACAATTCTTTTTTTTACGCAGAGGAGAGAGAGAGGGGCGCCGAGCGGTCTCTCATGAAGTTTTCAGCAACCGCTCGACGCCCCTCAGTCTCCTCCGCAAGGCCTCTAGCTCAGTCGCAGTGCCGGCATGTCATGCTGAGCGCCGGAATATGAGGTCATATTCCGGCGCTCAACAGTGAAGCAGCGCACACCATGGCAGAGCAGGGAAACAGAGGCCTCTTCCTCCCACCGCAGGACTTCTGGAAGGTAAGTGAACTACAATGGGGGCAGAGGGTAGAAATGTGGGAGAGGGGGTAGATAGTGAGAAGGGAGGGGAGAAAGAGGGTACTACTAATATTGAAATAAAAGTGAGAAAATAAAAGAATTAATGTGTGAATTAATTGTCTCAATGAGGGAGAGAATTAATGAATTTGTGAGAATGCATTAATGAATATCTGTAAAGTACATATTATGTAGCTAAAAATGCATGTATACATATATATATATATATATATATATATATATATATACACACACACCTCATGCGCTTCATAGTGTGTTCCTGAATGGCAGAAATAAAGTGTGGCCATCCTACAGCAGGGCCACCCAACGTCCTAGCTGCCAGGTAGCCGGAGCCCACATGTTCCCAGGTATGCTTCTGTTGTATCTGTATTTGTAACTGAATCTTTGCTATGTATATGTTATCCATATCTAAATTGTACACAGCTGCGGTGCTATAAAGGTTAGTAAGGAAGAAGGTCTGCCTTTTCTATTTCATCATTTATGAATAGAATCCATAAATCATCAAAGCTATTTTTTTTTTAGAACTGTCCAATTCATGGACTATTCTTAGGTTATCAACATGCTGCCAAGTATAAATACCTGCAATTATTTATTCATATCTATGTTACAGAAACCAGCAGGCCAAAAGAATAATTTTGCCAAGCACCCTAAGCAATGAAAGTCACAACTGCAACAATTTACCACCAGAAAAAGAATCACTGATTTGATTACTGGATGGTTTTGCTGTCTAATTATTTTTACCTTATTTAGAAGCATTGGTGGCGAATTTATGGAATTTTTGAACAAAGCTATAAAGCAAAAGAATTCAGTGCCCTCTTGTGTTCCTTTCCAGGCATGGATATTATTAATGCAAGCAAGTTCTATGCAAATAATTCTAATATTTAATGCAAGTAAAGCATTTACATTATTAAAATGCAGTAGATATTTTCTGCTGAAATAATTGCCTCTGTAATCTCTTTAACAAATGTGCTATTAATGCAATTACCATGTTTTTGATATATACATATATAAAATATTATTTAGTATACATAATGTATGTGCCTTTACTAAAATGCAGTTAATAATTTTACCTAAAGTGTTCATGGTCTATGTATGCTTAGATTTTGAACAAAGTAATAATCATGAATGTATACCGGTAATTATATACATTATTTTTATTATAAGCAATATAGAATAATATATCTAGTACAGTGCTGTAAAGTCCTTTCCTGATTTCTTCTAAAAAAAAGGAACACAAAGAACACACGCGGATATTCGCCCGAACAGAAGACAGGAACGGGCGAATACGAAAATACGAAATACGAAGATTTCCCCCCCACACAAAGACGAAGAGTTGGCCGGCGCCCAAGTCTAGTTTTTTCCATCTATACATGTAATTTTCATTTAAAAACTGCATTTTATGTTTACATGAGTTATCGTTGTCTAGTATTAAAATTGGTTTGAGGATTTAAAATATTTAAGTGTGAGAAATATACAAAAACAAACTAAATCGGGAAGCGGCAAATACTTTTTCACAGCACTGTAAAAGTTCCACTTTTCACTCATCAGTCCAAAGAATAATTATTCCAAAAGTCTTGAGGGCCATCAAGATGTTTTTGGCAAATGTGAGATTAGCCTTTGTTCTTTTAGGCGAACTGTGGTTTTCACATTGCAACTCTCTGATTGATGCAGTTGTTGTAGTCTCTTTCTTATTGTGGAATTGTGAGCACAGACAAGGCAAGTGAGGTCTTTGTTATGTGTTAGTGTGGGTTCTTTTGTGACCTTCTTTATGAGTTGTCAATGCAGTCTTGGATGAATTTTGATTGGCTGGCAACTCCTGGGAAGTTTTACTCTGCCCCCCCAGATATACTGCTACTCTGATTGCCCCCCAGATATGCTGCTGCTCTGAATGCCCCCCAGATATGCTGGCACTCTGACTCCCAGATATGCTGCCACTCTGCCCCGCCCCCCCGACTTACCAATGCAGACTCCTGCTGTCTAGTGGGACCAGCGGTACACCTCTGCGCGATATGCGTCAACAACTTCAGGTGCCGACAAGGGAGGTTGTTTAATCACATTGTGCAGACAACCTCCGCTGTCGGCAGTTCTACCGGGGCTTCTATGACAGAGAAGCACCGGTGGAAGTGCTGGTTGCGGAGGTTGTTTACACAAATCGCCGCAGTCGTTGAACGCAATGCGCTTCGACAACCTCCCCTGCCAGAACCTGAAGTTGTCTATGCGTATCATGCAGACGTCCACCGGCTGCCGGAGAGTAGGATCCAGTTCCCCTTGCTGCCTGCCCGGCGCCCAGAAAACCCCCCAATTATAGGCCGCACCCCCACTTTAAAGACTTAAAGTGGGGGAAAAAGTGCAGTATTTAATGGATGTCATTATAATGTCCGCATGTGGTTCCATATAGTTACAAGAGAGATCCATGCTTAAGCAGATGAAAAATGTGTGTGGAGGGGTAGAAAAATGTACCACAAACATGTCCTAACCCCAATATATATATATATATATATATATGCACCCTCACGCATACACCAAGATTAAACAGCTCCAGGTGGACAGACTGGGTTACAATTCGTCCTTATTCTTTAACTAATGTTATCTTTGATTTTGGTTGTTTACCCCTTTTCCTCCTATTTATCACAGTAACCGCAATAACGAAATATGATTTCACTGTGAACAGACTCAGTGACAAAATGTTTCATCGAATGTCTCTGATAATGTAAACTATTATGTTGTCAAGTTGAAATGTTTCATTTCTCTCAATCTGAACCTGTCACTCATAAAATAACCACATTTTACTTTGTAATGTGTTTTTGAGGTATCTGAAAAGATAAATATGGATTAAATAAATAGATTTTACTGGTTATTTTCAGACAGTTCAACTCAATTCTGTATAATTGACAATATAATTTACTAAACTAGAGCCAAAACATACCAGCAACATGGAATGTAATCAGCGGTGGCTCTTGGTTTTTAGGGGCCTTAAGCCACCTCTGTCAGTAATTCTCAATACCTTGTCTTCATGAACCCTTACCCTTACGATAGTGTCAGTGTAGTACACCATTTACCGAAATATGAGAGCCACTTAAATTAAACGGAAATTAAAAACATTTTAAAAAAGTAAAAATCCGGTTAATGACAATGTACAGTATAAAGAACCCCAAAAGATCACAAAGGAAGAAAGCACCTTTTACACAAAGGAATTTTATTCCCATAGCTTTAATGTTCTCATAAGTAATACATCACTATTCTGTTTCTTATGCTCGAACATAGCGGGATCTTTCACAATTACCTTACTGGCAAAAGAAAATGAAAGGGACAGGGTTTCCGCCTTACAAAACAATTGTTACCATATACCTAGTCTTGATGAAATAATATCACAAGGGATATTTCCTTAAAAGTTACCTATTAATAGGAAGAAATTATATGGCCATGCTAGTAGTAGCTGAAGGACCAGCATGCACCTGCACAACATGCAACATTTAGTTTACAATAGCTGGGGTGGTAAACTACCCCAGTCTACAATTCCTATGGTGTTCGGCCAGTAATGGCTGACTGAATATCATGGGAGCTGCAGCACACAACAGAAAACTTAGTGTATAGTGAATGCCGCCACAACCCCAGTTTGTAACTGTAATTCCAATGAAGCGCTGATAGCAATATGACTGACTGAATATTATTGTAGATGCCATCAACAGAAGTTAGTATTTGTAGACCCGGTGTAGCCCCTCCTCTCCTTAAAGTGCAGTCTACAAGTACTAGCTACCATAATAATCAGCATTCTGAGGCATTAGAGGGTAGTAAAAAGGGGACATAAAGGCTTTCAACCAAAACAGGGCTACAGCCCATGTAGAACCATGAGCACAGATGAGTATTTCCATATGGCCAGGAGGCAGATCTTGGCAGGTATATTAATTTCTTACTCCTTTTCTCTGCCATTGTCTATCTTTTTCCTCTTCTTATCTATCTCCTTCTTCTTTGTGGGGTACAGGGGCCCATGTAGCTCAATACTGAAGAGGGGAGAGTAGCCATTCCACCCAGTTTAGGACTAACACAGCCCCTAGAACCCAACATGGTAGCGACAGAACTCTTAATGCCTTCTAGTTGGACCTGCCAGTAAGTTTAGATTGGGCTTTCTCTGCCTGCTCATGTTGATTGGGCCCTTGGGGTGCAGATCTGGCTTCTGGGGGCCTGTTGGGCCCTTGGGGGTGCACTTGTGCAGATTGGCGGCTGTTAATGATTGTGGGACAGCCTTAGTGAGGTGATTGGGATCGGCAGACACTGTGAAGGGACACTTAACCCCTTCAGTCCCTGGGCTTTTTGTCATGTTTACCATATGTGGGTTTAATTAAGATTCCCCTTTTCTATGTAGGATGCACCCACACAAATTACACATCCTTCTTTCAGAACAAATAGGGCTTTAATTTGGAACCATAGAAACATGCAAGCAATAATAATTATCACTTTTTTTCCACTTTCTTAGAATTTCATCTACACTTTTTTTTAAACTCAAATTCCGTTTATTGATGGTACAATAAATGCATGACATTGTCCACAGAGAGGGAAAATAAACAATAGACATACAGACTCTGACAGGTATACAGAAGTACAAATAATGTTTGCATATGGTGAAATATACATCCAGCAGGCATGTCAAAACCGGCGCATACAAGAGGCACAAGATAGATGCCCCCTAAATTAAAAGAGTGGCACAAAAAGGGCATACAGTTCGAAAGGAGTACCAGGCTTCACCCACCGAGGCCCATACGTCGTCTGTGGAGCATTGCAGACAAAAGAATAGCAAAAGGTACCATCCTGAGATAAAATAACCACAGAATCCAAAACATAAAACAAAACAAAACAAAAAGACGTATACCGCCAACCCACCAATTAATGAGCCATAATCAGGACTACAGAAAGTGAAAAAAAAAAAAAAAAAAAAAAAAAAAAAAAAAAAAAAAAAAGGGTGTTGTGGAAGTGTAAGAGTAAGTCCTATGGAGATAGGCCCAAAATTCTAGGGAATTCAGGAGAAGAAGTGAAATTCTTCCACCAAAACCACCGGCGCTCATATTGGTCATCTACACTTTTAAGGGTCACTGGTGAACAATGACCAACTTTTGTTGACAACTTCCCCTAATTACAGACAGGCACCACCTATAGACAAAGTAGGCGCCCTAGGTCATTGTTCAACGGTGACCCCTAAAGTGTAAATTAAATTCTAAGAAAGTGGGGGGGGAGCAATAACAATTATTATTTTTTGCATGTTGAGATGACATATAAAATGAGGAGACATAATGGGCATCAAAGAAAAAAGAGAGATAAAAAAAGAAAGTACAAATAGTAGACAGTAATAGACAGTAAAATAGGTTCATAATGATGACAATGGCTTTACCCAAAGATGCAGAGGCTTTGGGGTAGTTAAAGCACAAGGTGTTTTTTTTTTTTAGTTAAATGTCTGGGGGAACCTACCGAGAGGGGGTTAAAAGGCATATCATGGGGGCAGAGTGGCATACAGGGGGTATAAGGCATTTTTGTGGCAAGTCCGGGGTCAGATGTGCATAACTGAAATTAATTTCCCTGTTACATTTTTTTTTTTGTATTTGTGAGGTGACGGAGGATGCATCTGGTTACTTTATAATATTTTACACTAGCAGTTTTTAAGGAGTAGGTACATTTGCATTTTTATTCTAATACCAGTCAGTATGGAAATGGTTCTCTCATTGTACAGTTTATGTTTTATAATTTAACTTTTGTTGAAAAGTTTTTTTTAATTATTCTGCAGCTTGGAAATGTGGTGCACAAGAGATCATTTCACATTTCCTTTAGAAAAAAAGGACCAAGCTCATTACATGATTGCTGTAGCTCATTTTCCATTTGTGTAGGATGTCACAGGAGACAGAAGACTTAACACCTTTGTACATTTAAATATCACCACACTCATATCCATTTGAAATTTAAAGTTAGCTTGGAGACTTTAAAAGAAAAAAAATAAGCTTATGAAACCTTATCTTGTGTGCCATCATTTTTAAATCACTATTATTAATCATACTTGTAGCTCTGGGAGCAATTTAGAAATTGCCATTTAGTTTAAAGCCAATTGCAAGTCTAAAGTTGATTGTAAGGAAAAGACTGATTGCCAATTTATCTTAGTCCCGTTTATATGCATTAAAGTTTTTAGTCATGTGCTTTTCTCACGACTATTCCAATGCAGACAATTTTATAAGTGTTGCATTTAAGATGAAGTAGACTTTGTATTTTAATAAAAAACAGAGCAAAGTATATATGGTTTTTAGTTTAGCATGTAAATGTTAACAAATGTATGTATGCATAGGATGATGAGATATTGTTTCCACCATTAAGGGGCAATAATTTTGGGTGTATGTTTTTAAACTATATGCATATACACCGATCAGCCATAATATTACGACCACTGACAATCTTGTTATATCCCACCCACTGACAAGTGAAAGGATATTAGGCAGCAAGTGAACCTTTCCCCCTCAAAGTTGACATTTTAGAAGCAGGAAAAATGGGCAAGGGTAAGGATCCGAGGGACTTTGACACGGGCCAAATTGTGATGGCTAGACCCCAAAAGAACTGCAGTTGTGGAGATGTCAGAAAATCTCAACAACTGTAGCCCTTGTGGGGTATTTGCAGTCTGCAGTGACCGGTACCTATCAAAAGTAGTCCAAGAAAGGAAAAGCGAGGAACCAGCCACAGCGACATAGGCAGCCAAGGCTCATTGATGCACATGGGGGTGAAGCCATGCACTCCAATTTACAAAACTTAAAGAATCTGCTGCTAATGTCTTGGTGCCAGATACCACAGCACACCTGTTTTGGTAGCAAAGGGTGGACCTGCGCAATATTAGAAAGGTGCTGATAATGTTATGGCTGATCTGTGTAAAGGTGCATTAATAGATTATTTATTGCATACTTAGTTGAGCTCCTTGGTATAACACAACCAGACTTTCATATTTTTTAATCATTTTCCACCATCATTAAAGGGACATTTTAATTTTCATTAATGACCATTGCACTTTTGTGCACAGGTCACATCCTCAGCTTTAAGATCTCGGTGGTTCCCTCAGTGATCAAGCCAGTCTAGCACTCCAGAAGACCTTTTGCAGGAAGGAAGGGACCTCATATTCCATAGGGGAGCTAACTGAGAAGGATGGTTAAAGTAGTCATTGACACGCACCAACCATAGAGACGTATTCAACATCATGACATTTGTATCTAGACATTATACAGATGATGCTGCATTAGCCGGGAGGCATAAGCGAGTCAGACGAAGCCACCACAATTTTATAAAACCACTTTATAAACCACTGGTGGGCACTGTCAAGCATCTAATTACTTCAGTTCATGTAGGATACATTTAAACATTGCCTTGTTTCCTATCAAACGGATTCTTTTCAAATAATTTCAGGGGAACAATATAGATATACAGAACCATTGGTTTCAAAGGAATTATTAAAATACCATTTGTGGACAAGAATGCAATACTTAGTAAGTGTCTAAATAAAGACAATTAAAAGACACAGATCAAATTTGCACATAGGGTGCTTGTTTTGTGTTAAGGGGAAACCAATACAACTATGTTCATATTCATAGGGAAAACCCCTTTTTTCTTTGTTCTCTTATGCAAGCTTTCCATACCCTTTAGTCTTACAAAACCCTTCCAATACTAAATAAACCTAAATGACAGGCATCTTGCTGAGGCTGCTTCTTAAATTATGTTTTCCCCTTTTGTTTCTTTGATGATTCATACATGAGCGCCTGATAACCAACTCTTGCTGCTCTAGTTCACATAATCGAGTTGTCAGAACATTGTTTCATGACAAGTGAATACCTTATTCATAGGTGCTGGGATTTCTGTTACAAGATCTGACATCTTGAGCATTTATATTCCCTCTTGGTAATAGAACATTATATGTCTTCAGATTTATTGTTTTTAGACTGATGAATTGCATTTGTCATGTTGGTTAGGTATTCATTTCATAATGTTCTGCATTACACAGGAAGGCTAGCTCAAACCTTGTGAATTTATACAAAAAGTGTTTTACTACCTTGGGATAACCAATGTGATGCATTGGGCCTCTATCATCCAAAACACTAATGAGTTGCAACAAAGCATTCCGGTCAAAAATTGGATGTCCTATTCACTTAAGACTGGGGGCGACATCTATACTGTAGATTGGCCAGAGATCAAAGATCTCCTCTGTAACCTCTGAAATTCTGAATGGGCTGATCTATCAAAAGAGCAGTCTACCCGTGGTTTGACTGCAAGCCCCCTGGACCTAACAGAATATGTCACTACTGTAGAAGCTATACAGACCCTTTTTGCTGGCTACTTGAATCATCAAGGCATTATATGACATTTCGAAAGAGCATGTGGTTCTACTCAAATTTGTATCAAAGCAGTAATGATGACAATCATTAAAAAAAACTGTAAAAGGAGACAGGTAATGTGTGACCCTTTAGCCCTGCTAATCTTTGCTAATTAAGTGTCAGAATAGAGGACGTAAGAGCAGACTGAAGGAAAAGCAAAAGGGTGGGCAAAGCAGCAAGCAGAGATCATGCAGATCAAGGAAGACATCCAGAAAGGAGTAAGAAGACAAGTTTTCAATATTTGGCACAGTGAATGGCTGTATAGGGGGTAGAAAGATTGAGGATCCATTACGGACACGCATGCATGAGGAAGCAGTAAGGGCTGCCTTCATAAATCAAATAGTTTTTAGCAGTTGACGAAAAATATAGAAGCATCATAGGAAACTGAGTTGCCCACTATGAAATGAGTATGATACTATGAATTTCCTTCCCTTGTTTTTCATCCAATATCATATAGGCAGGGCAGAAACAACAAATATCCCAGATCTCCCCTTACTCACTCAAAAAAACAAAGCCTGACAAAAGCAAATAAAGAAAACTGTATTGAGTGGGAACAAATATATATATACGTGCTACCCGATAGCAAGGAATTTAAAATATCCATTTCTATTCCTGGAAGCACATATGCAGAGGGCAAGCATAACAATCGGTAATGTCCGCTGAAGGTCCAGAAACTCTTCCAGACTACAGCTTTATAAATAGCACTAGACAGAGCAAGAGTAGGGTGAAGACAAGTTGCTATATAAGCTTCCCTTATAGCAATGACATCCAGTGGCTAATGGTTGCTTTAGAGACCTATGGAACCTACTCTCACACCCGAGAAAGAAAGGAACAGGGTAGAAGATATTCTCCAGGAACTAGATGTCTCCATTTATTTAGAGAGATCTGTTGATGTTGAGGTCAGAAGGTGGGCAAATATGATTTAGATTAAATGAAAGCTCCACCTTCAGTCTAATGTCTGGAGGTAGACATAGGGAAACACCAATATCATGAAACTACAGAAATAGTTGGGACATGGAAAGAGCCGGGAGCTCACCGATTTGACGATCGGCAACCAACAATATTGCCTTTGAGGTGAGGAAACAGAGGGAGACTTCTTGAAAAGGTTCAAATGGAGCCAACATTCCTAGAGGTTGCTGGAAGAAAACACTAGATCCAAGGAGACAATGACCAGCTAGACAATGCTCTCTTTTCTTGAAATATGAATTATCTCCAATTGTTAAAAGACTTCTAAAGGTTCTAGGGAATTGATGTATCTGCAGACTTTTGACGTGCTCCATAGTCCTTGGACTGAGCACCCATGAAGTGTAGATACTCAACTGGTCAGACTTGCATCCATGGAGATGACTACCAGGTTCTGCATGTGCCACTGAAGCCCTCTGGACAAAGATGGGCTCAGCCGCCATCTTTTACACTGCAATCTTCATGTCCAAAGCCATGGCAGAGACATTCCAAAATCCTAGGAGAAAAGTTTGAAATGGCCTCATGTGGGCTAAAGCCCAATCAATTGCTTATTTTCAGGCTTGGAAAAGCCCCTGATCAAACGCTGAATTCAAACCTTCTGGACTGATGGAAGGAAGGCAGAGCATAGTACAATATCTTTGATCATGTCCAGAAAAGACAGTCTTCGGCAGGGCACTAGATGAGACTTCTTGAGGTCATCCAGCCAGTCAAGTTCTCTTAACAACTAAAGTACTCTGATCATTAAGAACATATTCCTATAGTGTCACCAGGAGCTAGTCATCTAGGTAGGGGAGCACCTTGATGTCGGGCCTGCCAAAAAAGGCGACCACTACTGCCATAATCTTTTTTAAAAATCCGTGGAACATAAGCAAGGTGAAATGGAAGTGAAGTAAATTGAAGATGCAGGATCACTCTTGAAGAAGGGAGGGGGGGGGCAAACCTAGGAAATTCTGATAAAACTCCAAGATGGGAATATGGAGGTAGGTGTTTTGCAAATCCCTAGTGACAGAATCTCTAAAGTGGAGTTAAAGGACTCCATGTTTAATCTTGGATTAATGAAAAAGATTGACCAATCCCAAATTCATAATGAGTCAAAAACCTCACAAGGCCTTTGGAACCACAAATGCCGGAGAATAAGTGCCTCTGTACTCTTCTGGAGGAACTTGCACTCCGGGAAAAAATCTTCAATCAGCAGAGACAACGCCTCCTGTCTGGGGTGATCTGCAATAAGTTGTGAAAGAAACCTCTGTAGGGGCAGAGAGGCATACTCTTACTCAACAATCTGCAGGACCCAGGCATCGGACATGAGGGCCTGCTGGGCTGGAAAAAAAGTGAGCAATCTTCCTTCCACAGGACATCTGGCATAATAAAGATGTAATGTCTCTGCACT
Organism: Spea multiplicata; assembly: GCA_009364415.1. Classification (NCBI taxonomy): domain Eukaryota; kingdom Metazoa; phylum Chordata; class Amphibia; order Anura; family Pelobatidae; genus Spea; species Spea multiplicata. The sequence continues at coordinate 50,089 of VKOC01000978.1, read as the reverse complement.
GATGTTTCAATGATTCTTAAATAGGGCCCTGAAAGGGGTATTGAGATCTTGTGGATCTCCTTTTACAAGGAAGCCAATAGTAGTATGGTCAACGAGAACATCTAACGTCTTCCTGAATAGCTGCTTCCCTGTAAGAGAATGCTGCACAGGTTATTCTCAGAAACTGTTTCTGGTGACAGCTACAGCTCCTTCCAAGCCACCACCAATAAGACCGCAGGACTGGCAGACATACATATTGATCCCATGGCTGCATCACATATAAAATCAACTGCAGCTCAGATTAATTCAGAGTCAGTGCTTGGCTCCAGAAATCTCTAGATGCAGACAGTGTTTTCTCAGGATATTTCCAATGCTTCCAGATAATCATGAACAAAGTCCATGAACAGGAGGACAACCTAAGTATCCTCTAATGGATCCTCCAAATTGAGAGTTGAAGGCACAGCTTTAGTTGGGTCCTGGAACAAGCTGAAGAAAAGGTCACTCAGCATATTTTTACAGAAATCAGAAGCAGCATGCTTATCTTGCCCTAACTCAGGCTCAAATGGCTTGACAGCAGACATGCTGATAAGACAGCGGACAAGTATTAACAATAAATCTCAAATTTCAATCCCAAATACAAGAAAATTATACTTGGACGCCCAGTCCAGGAAATCAGGCTGCAGTAGAAAGAAAACAGCATCACAAGCTTCTGAAGTCCCTCTGTACCCTAGGGACCACCAAAATCCAGCAGTCGATTAAGAAACCAACTATACAGCTTATGTAATATTACATTTAACCTAACCCAAAGGAAAGTTGCAGTTCTGGCAGGGCAGTGTGACACAGTGAACATTAGTTATAAACGGCTAAATATTTTGTATATATATATAATATATTATATAGTATATATATGACATATACAAAATATTTAGCCGTTTATAACTAATCATATATTATATATATATATATATATATATATATAAATATGTACAACTATTAAGCAAAAAAAAGTTAAACACAGAAAGGTTGAAAAATAACCATCACTTCAGTTATCAATAAATGAACATTTCTTTCCATGCAAACATTTGGATTTTATTGCAATCCAGTTTTATTTAGAAAGTTTTTTTTATTGTTCATGTAAAACCTGGTTATGCCAGGTGTGCAGAATTTCAAACGTTACGTAGAATACCTAACTTGATGCTTTCCCCTAATATATATATAAGTTCTATTTTTAAATAGCAATATATACCACAAGATCTACCCAGTGCTGTGTATTTAATTCTCAAGAACCACTTACTTTTATTCCTGATGAACAATGTTTGCTGGGCACCAAACAGCCCAGAGAAAACAGGCAAATTGTTTTGTGATGTTTTATTTGGAGAGTGAGAAAATGGTTTGCATATATAGTGGCATTATGTAGGAGCTAAAATATACAGACAAGACAAGTGTTAAGAATGTGAATAACCCCCTTGTCCTATGCAAATATAACTCTTTAGTGACAGAATGCCTTTGAAAACACATTTTAATAAGCTGAACATTAGCAGAGTAAAATGAAAGTGATTAATACTATTCTGTTCTGCACAGTACTGTAATTTGCAACCATCGAGAATATACAGAGTACAACACCAAATAAAGGGATTAGGGAACTATTGCACTTACATGTAAAAGGCAGTGCTGCCTTAAGTTTGTTTCTGGACACTGCACTCTTTAATAAACATTACAACACGTTTAATAAAACACAATATAGGTGCAGTGCAACGTAATTAAGAATAGGGACCCTCTCATCTCTTCAGATACAATGCAAAAATGTTTATAAGTCTCGCTCTCTATGACCCTGTAAAGTCCACTGCAAGCTTTGGATTGCTGGCTTCCATTCTAATGCTAGGGTGCTCAGTGCGATAGTGGAGACTTGGCTTTGCTGGCTTCTCCTCCATTCAGTGCCCTGTTAGGTAGTCCTGTGTGGAGTCCGAAGCAAACGAATCAGCATCTTCATTATCAGAGTCGTCGCTGCTGTCATCTGCTGCTGGCTCTCCGGTTAGTGCAATCCGTGCATAATCATCAGTATCTATGGACTTGCAGAAGTGAATGGCGTATTTTAATTTCTCTTCGAGTACCTGCTTGCAGGAATACCTGGGCAGCTTCAACAGAAAGAAGCAAGTATAGGATTCCGGAAGGAAATGATCCGCAGGGTTGTACTTATCCAAAACCTATTAACATGAAGGGGAAACAACAAATACAAGCAATACATTAGACCACTCATTTCACTCAGCAAAGCAAAAATTAGATTCTACCTGTAGGGATTTAATCCAGTCTGTTTAGACTGGTTCTATGAATCATTTCTGCAAAAGAACAGTCGATTGGCCATTGTAATAATTTGTATTAGTTTCTCTAACAAAAAGAAATTGCTTTGATATTTAGCTAATGTCAGCTTGTCGCTCTGCTAATATTTTCAGTCTCTATTCAGCTGCAGCCACTCAGTGCAGCATCTTTGGTTCTCCGAAATTTCATCTAATATGGGTATACACCATGGTAGAACATTTTAAAGGCATATAAAATAATTCAAAACAGACACACATAATATAATGTAATATAAGTAATATTTGTGTTTTTGGGTAATTAGATTCAAATTGCATAAAATATTGCGTGATGTTATGAATGAATGGAATCTTAATTTGGTTTATGTAATACAAGAGAACAACAGATCCAAATACCTGAATGACAAAGTCTCTGCCTCTGAAGTCTGCTATAGTCCTGGGGAGCCTGGTCCTGCCCCATACAAACCGAAGGAACAGGGATCGTTCTGTATTGGAGAAAGACTCCATTACCTCCCAGAACCACTGGATGAGCGATGCAGTTGGCTCAATTCCTTTGTAGGTGGCTACAGACTTCAGAAGGTGTAGTGGAATATCTGGGCTGCCACACACCTGAATGAAGATACATATGCAATGTAAAAGTCACATACAGAAAAACCGAAATTAAAACAATGAATACAGCTGTCACTCATGTCATATTGTAAAAAAAAAACCATAGGATTCAGGGTTATGACTAAACTATGTTTAATAACTTATGTCACTAAAAACCTAATCTTAACAAAGGTTATCACAGAGTTACGAATTAATGGGAAATATTACAGACAAGCTATAGGTTACAGAATATTTTCTGGGGGTGCATGGATTCCTATTTGTGGAAACAGAACTTTTTGAATAATCATGCCACATAATCAAGTGGTCTTTTGGGGAGACATACGCCTCTCACACTGTTTCAGTTAGCTCTCGACTGCCCAATAGAGCAGAACATTCTTGTCTTTGTTAAATATTTTCACTGTCCTCTATTGTAATAGTGCTACAGAACCTGCTGGGGCTATATGAAGAAAATGAAATGTAAAAGGCATCACCCATAAGTAATGGATCAGGAACGTCTTACATAACATAACATTGCCATTGTGTAAAACATTGCAAGAATTCAAAACAAGTTTGTGTTACTTGAACTGTCTACAGGCATTAACATTTGATACTATATATATTTATATACATTTCAGTGTGTATATAGCCTTGAAGCATACTGTAAAAGGATTATATGGACTTCACTGAATGACATTTTAAGCATCCGCTTATAGCTCTATGGTGATTAAATAATAGAGACATCTGGGATTTGTGCAAATATCTAGAATGTATGCAATACAGAGCATACCATGTCTAAAACCCATTTAAAGGACACAGAATGTCTCTTTGACATCACTGTTCTGCTACCAGTAGATACCCACAGTAGCCACATACAGTTAACATAAAACAGTAACAATACCATAGTTTCCAGTTCATAGCCAGTAAAGAGAGACAGAAGGGGCACAGGAACCACGCGTGCCATTCCTTCGCGTACCGCAGCAACCTGCTCATCAAACTCATGCAGTCTGTGAATGCAGAAGAGAATAAGGAATCCAGTGAAAACAAACGCTTCCAAATAAATAGCTTAAGCTAACAATATAACTGGATAATTAAAATCAGAAAAACACTGCCATTCTTGGTTAGTATGGCGTTCTGACCACTTTTTAAACACTGGATCAGAATCACTTTCTGCCCATAACCCAGATTACACCATTGTATCATATAATGAAGTTACTGGAAGGTTTGTATAGTCACATTGTACTGCACCAAAAAATAAAACCTGTTGTGTTTATTAAGTAACAAAGTAACTACTTAAATACAAGCTGAAAAATGCTTATTTAAAATAATGTACCTTTTTCTATAAAAGATTGCATAACATGTTGGTTTGGGCATGTGATTCAAGTTTTTTTTTTTTTAAAAAAAGAAACCCCACAAACCAGAGGACGAGATGCTGTGAGTGACTGTATTATCTGGTCAGGACATTTAACAAAATTACATTTTTTCCCCAGCATGTTTTCCATTAGTTACTTATGACGTGAAGTGTAAGACACACAGCTCTGAGTGGCTAAGCTCCTGCCCTTAGCTGCCCCATAACATCCCAGTATATAGAACAGGAATCTGTACCAGTAGCAAACCAGAGCTCTTCTGGGCGCAATGATAAACCCAGATGGAGAGGAAGGGCGCATATGCTTTACAACTGCCTAACACCACCGAGAAATGCTGCCCTGTTAGCTGAAAGACAGGGCCAGTGATGCCATTTTCTTCTCGTTATCCCTGAAAACAAATGCACACAAAACAGGCATTGTCTGCTTTTAAAGAGACATTCCAGCCATCATACGCAATTTAATGCACATGATAGCCGCATCTGCCCCTCTGGCTGCCCTCAAGCTATTTTCCATGCGGGAGATTGGTTTGGGAAGATACCGGCTCATTCAAATGCACAGGCAGGACTGACTTAAGACACCATTTGTGTAATTCCCTTGGCTGTCACTGTAAAACAGCATCCACAGCCTTAAAAATCAATGGAAAGCACTGTGGGAGAAAGTCTGCAAATCTCTGTTACTTCCATAAACTGAGCCGCTTTTCTCATTCTAGAGCAGGAAATGGGGTCCATTGCACTGCAGTTTATTACTACCAAGTGGTGACCTGTTGCTAATTCCAGCTCTCTTCAATTTTCCTGCAACTCCATACAACTTTATTACCTTGCCAGTAGCTTGCCTTTAAACTTGCCAGAGAATTCACATTTGTAAGATTAAATTATGAAAAATAGTCAGAAATGTCCCCTATGGAGGATTAAGAATGTATCCAGGACACACCACAAGAGCGATGACCTTTAAAGCATTACGATTTAATTTCCACTTCAGTATTTAGGCAGACAAGCAGTTGCAAATCAAGAAGCGAATGCGTATTAGACCTGGAAATGGCTGCTGTTCCACGGCATATAAAACACTGTATTCTGATGAACGGAAAGTTACTAGCCAGGACTTGCAGGGACATAGCCCAATACAAGATTACAACACCTGCCAAATATTTTATTACTAGTATCAAAATAAAAATATGTTTTCAAAAATAGGATGAAAACCTACCGAATATTTTATTCCTAGTATGAAAATAAAAATGTTTTCATTAAAAAAAAAACAAAAAAAAACAGTTCTTGTATAACGTCTTCAAGGAGCTTCATTTTAGCCATTTGTATGTATCTAATAGGCAAGCACCCAGACACGGCCTATTGTAAACGATATAGCAGTTAAGTATAAATCACCAAGCAGGACACTGCCTAATGAAATTTATGAAGCAGAAGATTTTGTTAGCATTGCCATATAGAATCGGCTCAGTGTGGTGTCACCCAAAATATCAAATTGCTGGCAATGTACTCTCTAGTAATTGGTCCCTTGAAAAATGATTGGAAAAAACAATATGATGGGCCTTGCATACATTCTTGCCTTTTCACATTAATCTCAGCTCTGAAAAAAGGGTATTAGATCATGATGTCCACCATTAAAGTTCATTTAAAATATATTTTTTTAAAGAAAAAAAAAGACTAATCTAGTTAATTTGTTTCATCCAGAGAAGCCAAATGCTCATTTGTACCTAACTGCTCAGTATGCCTCCTATTCTGCAAATCCTTCCCCTACGGTGAGCAATTTTCAGATATCCTATTCTCCGATCGGAAAATTCAGTAAGCGAAACACGTTTCATAAATCCATACAGACAGCTGGCCACAAAGGGAAAAGGATTTAGCCGTGCTTTTTACAAGGTATGCACACATCCCCACACCTCTGCCTAAGACAGAGGGTTGGGACTTCCTATTTATGGGCCGATACTGGCTAAAGATGTGTTTTATCTTCATTTACATGGAAAATAAAGTAAACATAGTTCCTGCTTCTAGGCTCTAGAAAGTATTATGGAAACCTGAAAAATAAATATTCTGTAAAACCATTTTGTGGTAAGTGCATATACATACACTCTACATGCATTTTTAATGAATAAGATCAGGTAAACAGCATACTCAAAGCATTTAAGCTTGCTGAACTAGCTTGGATGACTACATTAAGAAATAGGCTTTAAGTAGTGGTTTTCTGAAGATAAATCCTTACCCAAGCTCAAAGGAATTTTAAATAATAAAAAAGAATAACCGTTTTCTTTGCAAAGACATGTAACAATGATTTTTTCGTACCAAGTACAGTTGCATGTAAAGAAGAAAAGGTAACGTGTCGGTACAAACCTGTAGCCGATTGCAAGTCTCACATACTCTGCCCGATTCTCAAGGGTAATGTGGGTATGCTTGGAGCTCAGCTGTATGTCCTGACCACTTGCACTTGGCACAGTAAACGGAAGAATCATCGCTTCAAATTCTTCTGAAGTGGCCTCATTGTCTCGTATGTACATAAGTCCAGGAATAAAATCTTTATCCACCTTTAAATATGGAAACAACCAGACTTGGTATTTTTTTATGGATACATCTCTGCTTAGTTTTTCCTCAGAATAAAACAATCTGATATAATTCAATAAGATACACCAGGATTACTGAAATATTTACTATTTTTGTTATTGTGAATCTCTGTAGTAATGTGTTGCAACCACAAGCTTTATTCCAGCACAAACTGATTCTAATAAGAGTAGCCAGAAGATAATTTAATCCACCATGTGTTTTATTAGAGCACTATTATTATGTTTTATGCGTTGATGCATTATAGAAGGAAATAATGTGACAAAATCTTTATACATGCAGTAACCCTACCCAGACACCACTATAATGCATATACAAACCTATATTAATGAACATTATTTAAAAATCATTTCACCATGTCAAATCAATTTGTATATGCTATTAGTACAATGCTTACTTCGCTAAGGTCAGCAATTGTTAAATTCATGCCTGCCAGCTGCTTCCATACTGGTTCGGCAAGATTAAGGCTCAGAGGACTCCCTGTTCGAATGGCAATTCCAAGAAGCACACCTGGACAGAAAAAGAACACGCTTACTTTAGCAACAGAGTCATTAATCCAACACAAAAGGAGATCATTTCATCCTATGGCACTGACATCCAAATCATTTAATCAGACAAAGCAAACCTCGAGTGCATGACATGGTTTATAAAGAGGAATCAAACTTAATTACTGTTCACCAAATTGTGTTATGTTTGGCAAACTGTTTTTTTTGTATTTAGGAACAGATATCCTGGGTAAGCCGGTTTCATAAACTGCTTGATTACATTAACACTGTAGTCGACTTAATCAAAATATTGCATCTGTATTGATCAACTGAAATTTTCCAACGAAAAGCAGTATGTGCAAGAAGTACCACTAAATTACAACAAATTAAGGCCGCTCTGAGGCGAGGGCCTATATAAGCAGTGTAGTTAGGCACCAAAAAAACCCACAATCATAGGATCTGGACTTGTGGGAGAGCTAATAATTGCAGTGTAACTTAACACATACAATAACGCACCCAGAAGTCTTGGAGCAAACAGATAGCTTCCATATATTTTCTCTTAGACAGGGGGGCACACTCAAAAGCAGTGCAGAATACAAACTATGTTATCCTAACATTACCAGATTTATTACCAAGTATTTCTTACATAAAAACCTGGTATGGTATATAGTTTCTTTAAAAATAATCATCAACGATTAAACAATGACATCATCCTTTTAACAAAGGCTGTACGGGTTTCTACATTAAAGTACTGACTCTATATCACTATATCATTGGTCTTTATGCCAGTGAAGAACTCACCCAAGAATCTGAACATGTTCATGTGCAGCGGGGTTTTAGCAGCTGGGTTCAGCAGGAAGCAGTCCCTGTTAGCACCAGACTCATCTCGACCATTTGGTGTCACAATAAGCAACGGTGTCAGCCCATTCTGAAGTTCCTCACACATCTCAGCGATAGATTCACTGTAACCCCCACCACAGTCATCCACTGACTCACCTACGAATAAAAAAAAAAATTGTTAGATGTGTAATATTAAAAGTGGAAATTTTAGTAGAATAAAGAAAGAAAAAAAAAAACAGTTGGGGGGGATAGTAAGAAGTAATATTCAGTGCAAAATGATTTTTTAAGACCAACTGATTTTATATCAGCAAGGGTTAAATGAGGAAAAGTGTTATAATTTATGTATAATTTATAAGAACAAATTATGTAGAATAAAACTACGAACATCTCTGTATCTACAAAGCTGGTAAAAACTAGAATACCTCAGTAGGTTCACATATATAATTTCTATAGAGATTCTACATTCTCTTCCATGTATGACTCTACTGGCACTTAATACAGAACAGTAAACAGATAGGGATTGTAAACTATAAATTCTATTGTTCACACCTGGCTGGTAAACTGAAAGTATCATTTATGCTACAATATGCTTGCAACGTATCAAAGTGTATCGTTGAAACAGAATGACTCTCGAAAGATTCAATGAATCAATTACCAACAAACTTGACCTTCCAAACACGATGAGGTAGCAGAAGGCTGTCAGGGCTGAAGGAAGTCATTTTTGCACACATCTGGCCAAAAACAGATTTGGTGCCATCTGGGCCCGCCAAACCACCTTTACTCCTTGAGCGTTTAACCTAAATGAAGTAACCAACAAAAAAAATGACACCAGCTGGAGTTTTAATGACTTTCATCAGAATGTGGCTAGTATTGCAATCTGACACATTCTAATAGTTTCAGTGATTTATGTGAAAGCTACGTGTTTCTTCTAAGCATTACATTTTTTATAAGATGCCTCAATGAAACAAGACCCTGTTGGTATTATGAAAGCAATTAATGGATTGTGATAACACAAAGGGATTTATTCACTAAAGCTGGAGTTGGCATGAGAGGTGTGCTTTCAACCCCTTTACGTCATGACACATTACAAATGGCTAAGTTTCTGCCGCAAGGCTTGGCTTTTCCCAGGTAACCCGCAATTAAAACGAGGCCGATCTGATTTATATGTAAAATGCCAGCATATGAAACACAAAAAAAACACACTTGTATCCTGTTCAATTCCACCACTGGGCCATGCTGTCTGTCTCGCACCATGGTAGCTTGGACAACTTTGCGGAATGCAGCCTCCTAGAAACACACAAAAATATATTTTTAAAAAAATCTATATTCCTGGTGTAATCACATATCTAGTCATTTTATTGACCACTGTTAAGAACCGATGTAAGTTAAATACTTCTTTAGCTACAACCTACTTAAAAAAAAAAAATATTTCAACTGTTCTGTTAACATTTTAAGCATCTTTATGTTCACAGGATAGGTCATTTAGCTCTAAAACATGTAAATCACAAAATATAAAAATATGGTAAACAATTGATTCAAAAAAGAAAAACATTTAAATGTCATGAAGTTACTGTCATGAATAACTAAGAGATCATGAAACAGTATTTGATAGATAGATAGATATAGCAATCAATGGTTTGCGCCATTACTACTTTGGAATGGGAGAATGGTTTTGCCCTACATTGCCTGCTCCTATGTTTCATCTGACAGTACAGTAATGATAGCATCATGCACGCATATCCCCAGTCAGTTAAAAGGTCAGCCAATGCATCCACCATTCCCACGGTGATGTTAATACATTTAATTTTAGAGTGTGACATCTCTACATACACACACCTTTTCAAATATTACTGTAAACAGGAAATAAACATACCTTTCCTTGTGAAATGAGAATCCCACGTAAAGTGTCAAAACCAACAGAGGGACCCTGGCCGGTCTCATCAAGGCGTCCCTCTAGGTCAAACATGGGGATGCACGGGCAAAATAACTCGGAAATATGATGCAGCAACAGCAACCTATTTCTCAACCCAACAATCATAATCTCTTGGAGATGGTTATATTCCATTGGGACCTACATAAAGTTGAAAACATTATAGTTATGGTTCCATATTGAAAAGATGATGATGAATAAATCATTTTAAAGGAGCAGAGTTATACAGTGTATGAAAATAAAAACCAATCTAAAATTGTTTCATCTTGTTCTAATTATGTATATATGTTATGCTGTATATGTTATACTGACCTGTAATCATAGGTGGTACTGCAAAACTGTTAAGTGTTTGATTGAATAAAAAAACTACATTGTTTTAAGCATAATTAAGACAATGAGTAACCACAAAACACAAGTCCAAAGATTTCACGAAACTAAAACTATCTGCATATGAGGAAATTCCTTAATAAATGGGCTGGTTTAAACAGTAAAACAAAGTCACATTGTAAGTGAATAAATGCTGCTGAGCACATACCTGGGTGGGAAGTTTGCCTGCATTAGCAGGTTTGCTAGTAGACCAGGCTAAAGTGTGCGCAGATCCACAAGCAACTCTGTTAATCTTTTTACCCTGAAGTGCAGCAACAAGTCTGGGTCTTTGAATAGCATTGGTGGTCCCATCTCCAAGCTGGCCCTCATCATTATCACCCCATGTGTAAACTTCACCTGGAAAAAGGAAACATCTCCTTATTAGTTTCACAAAAGATTTCTTTTCTACAAAGATTTCTGTAATAACTTCAGGTGGTAAACTGATGAATATGAAGGAACTTGCCTAAAAAAATACAAAAAAAACATTTTAGAGGTTGCTTGTTATTACTAAGCAGGAATCTTATTTCTAAGATATCTCATTTTAAAAAGCCGATCCTAGGAAAACATAATATTTCATAAATATGCTTTTGCCGTGTTATTTTGGGGATACTTTAGCTATTTACCATCTTCTGTGCAGCATACACAATGCAATGATCCGGTGGCGATGGCTATAACCTTCTTGCCCTGAAGACCCTGTACTTGTCGGGGTCGCCTCACGTGGTCATCAGAACCATGGCCTAACCGGTGATAATCTCCTTTGCCCCTATAAATATATATATATAAAAAAGAACATTAGCCATCAACGAAGACAGGTCATATTCAATGTAATGCAGAGAACTACATTATATATCATAGCATGAGGATTAAAAGCAAAGGATTAATGGCAGCATGATGTTTGTATTTTTTAAATTACTAATCTTTTTTTTTCTTTTTAATTTTGTGCGTACATTACGTAGTGCACTTCATAGAAGAGAAGCCATATTGTAGTCTGCCTCAACAGAGGAATGCTGGAAGATATATTGTATTCCAGGAAAACACAAGATCACACGCCTACTTAATAGAATCAGAAAAGTACTAAAGCATAACACACAAGTAAAAGATAAGGCAGAATTTAACAAAAGCAATAAAAGCTAAACAGAAGTTGATATAACCATTATTGATTGTTTTATACAGCACCCTCATATCCCATAGCTCTATACAATGGACATTATTGAACGGCAGCAAGAAACATGGTCATTCCTTAAGCACATGACAAAAGTTTGCCATAACTGTGCAGAACTAGAACAGTTTACATTCCCAAGATGAACATACCATGTATACACAGCACCAGACTTTGTCAGGGCCACAGAAAACTGAGATCCGCATTCCACTTTTGTTACTCCAAGCCCTGTTAGAGAGTCGATCTATTGGAAAAATGGGGAATGGGGTTGAACAGAAGGTGGCCGCCAAATACCAATTTTATACATATATTTTGTATTAAAAATAGAAATGTCTTCAAAAGTAGTACGTGTAAAACTACACATTGCTTACCAAGCCACTTACCTTCTACATGGACTGCATTCACATAAGCACCTTTACTGGTTTCTGAACCAGCATGGCATATGTTTATTTTGGGTTAATTTGAAAAGGTATCTTAAAAACAGACAGGCTGGATCCCAAATAATTATATTTTTATATGCTGTAGCATTCTCTTGATAAAACTCCACTATGTGGAATGAAATGTCAATCTGCATTTGTACTACCAAAACATTTATGATTTTCAGTTTTATAACCCATGAGTGCCTTGTTCTCAGGATACTTACTTATTGTTGACGAAGTTGCACATAGGCTAGATATACGTTCATTTTTTATGTTAAGTTTGAGCGCAAGAATATTGGAAGAGTGTTGTTTTGGCTGCAATACAGTACTAAACCTCCTCTCCTATTTGATGTAATGAGCTCCAGCAAACTGCTCCTTTGCTTACACATACAAAAATGTAAGCATTTAAGATTCACTCCTTAGTAATGGGATTGAACATGGCCTTAGTATCTCTCCGTGTTCTGCACTTTGAGGTCAATTTATCAGCTACCATTTTTGCTTCTGCCAAGTGAAACTGCCCATTTTAGCCATAATACAGTAATAAAGACTTATAGCAGTTTCAGTTCTTTTTGGGGTTTGTGTTTGTATTTTTGCCATTGGCTTACAACTTTGTTGCCCAAACCACCACTGAGGCCTGGTCAACTGACAACATAAATATTACATATTGGTTGATATTGATTTTAGACTTGCCAACTATTTACTTTACTAGCCTGTTCATCTGTCAGTTTCTATGACCACATCTACAGTATAAAAATTTATGTGTAAAGATATGAACAAAAATAACAAAATAAACTTGCAAAGCGTTCTATTTTTATTTTATCGCATATATTTTCACACACAAAAAAAAAAAAAAAAAAAAAAAAGATTTCCTTCAAGAAACCTTGTGTGCAAGTCCCAGAATTTAAAGCCCATTTATCAAAAATATTAATTTGGTCTCTCTCCTTGGGCTGTCACATCATTCAGTGAAGCCATGCACCTGAGATAAACACATTCAATTACCTCACGCTGCATTGCTAAGTAACCTTGGATTCCTGAAGTAGTTTTTAGCAATAGATACAACCTACCTTTTCATGCATGTCTGACTGAAATAAGTTTACCCTCAAAGCAAATGTCCATGGTAAGTCCTCATAGTATTATATTGCATTGTTTTATTTTTTTTGTCCTACTGAGGACTTTTCACACAAACAAAGGCAAAATGAAAAACATCCTCATGTATATATTACTATTAGCAGAACATATGTCTAGACAGCAAGTTGTCTAAAGCCAGGTAGGAAAGCTGTGTTTTTGTATATGTTTGAGAAAGACTGTCCACACATGTGCATCGTCCAAGAAGGATTTGTCAGTTTTCTTATTTGCTTACAAAACTGGAAATGTAAATAACTGCAAAAGGGGATTGAGAAGGCTACGTACTTTCATGGGTACTTTGCAGCCATCACTGCCACCTCTTCCTAGTTTTCCATAGTCTCCATCTCCCCAGGACCAGACCGTATCATCATCAGTCAGGCAAAGGGTTTGTGCATCTCCACTGCCGCAAGCGATATCTATAACACGATATCCCTGCAGGGCTTCCACCTACAAAAAGAAAACAACATAGATGAAAGGGCCTCTGCATGCCTATTTTCAGCTACAACAGTGATTTACAACATTAACAATTTTTACACTATTTTTTATCCATTTGATGTAATTCTAAATGACCTCAAACTATTGAACAGCAGTGTATATGCATGCATGTGTATATACATACACATATATTTACATATATATTACATACACGCACACAGATTTTTATATTATATATATATATATATATATACATAATATATATATATACATATACACACACACACACACACATACATACACACACAATATATGTTTTTGAATTCACAGGGAACTGTCATTTTTTATGTATGAAATGCTGGGTTACTATAAGTTAGGAAAAAGGCTCCAGGCACTCAAGAGTTCCAGCTCAGGCAGCTTTATTGAAGGACAACACCAACAACGTTTCGACCTCACAATGAGGTCTTCATCAAGTTCATTGGTGTTGTCCTTCAATAAATCTGCCTGAGCTGGAACCCTTGAGTGCCTGGAGCCTTTTTTCTATTTTGATTTACTGGGGAGCTGGCCCTTCCTGGCACATCTAACCACCCGAGTTCCTGTGGTGTGTGTGTGCAGATTCCTCATTCAGGTGGGTTACTATAAGTTGACAGTGTTTATCATTTATTCTTTAGTTTCTGGAAAGATATTTTTGCGTTCTTTTCTTCTTTGGAAACCATGAAACACTATCTTCTACACATAATGTAGATTGCAGATCAGAGTGTAATCCACTCATGGTGTAGCTGGAGAACCGATAACTGATGTTATCACCGACGGAATGGGGTTATAAACTTATGAGCTTTTTGAGTAGCATAATGACAATGGCTCTACACTGGTCTCTTAGATTCATACTGAATCATTATTTCTTTTGCCAATGGGACATAGTTCCACATAACAGTTGCTGCCATTATTGTGTTTTGTGCATGTTTATGTATGGACTATTAGTTATTAGTTGTCGATAAAAAATTTAGTTCTATCTTTATAATGTTGATGGTAATAATGAATTAAATAAAATATATAAATTAATATGTAGCATAGCAAGATGGATAAGGAATAGGTGTGCTTTTGCCAACCAAGAACATTGGGGTGTGTGTGGTGCTATATATAAAAAGCTAACTTTTTTGCACACCGAAAATTGTTATGGTTTGTGAAATCTGTTTCTACCATCACTATTACGGAGGAGGAAAAACATAAAAACAAAAAAAAGGAATTTCCAGGCTCATTAAGGCTTTATTCAATGCTATAGCAAGCCTCAGAGCCGGCGAGTGTTCCAGTTCTCCGTGATGCAGGAAATAAGGCAGCAGGACTACCTCATTTGCATACACAGAACCTGATGTCAGCAGCTAGGTACATAATCAAGCAGTTTTTTTTGTAACACCATTTTGTTTTCAGTTACTCATTTCGTATGGGAACTCTCCATTAAACCTACCAATTTTGGCTTCAGTTGATCCTCGCTGTCTCCGTGACCAAGTCGTCCATATCTTCCCTTACCCCAAGTATACAACTCTCCTGCAGCAGTAATACAGGCACTGTGCGCACCTCCTGCAGCAATGTCTATTACTTCTGTTCCTCTTAAAGACTCAATGACACGGGGACGGTCACAAGAGCTAAAATAGAACCAAAATTAATCCTTGTCGAAAGAAGCTCCACTACAGCTACAATACATTTTAAAAAGCAGGCACCTATTTTAAAATAGGAAAAAGAAAACTATTGAGATGTGCTATTGTTTTTATTTTACCTTCTGTTGCCATGGCCTAGTTTTCCATCTTCTGCTTCTCCCCAAGAATAGACTTCCCCTTCAGAAGACAGCGCAAGACAGTGCTTCCCACCTGAGTTGACAGCCACCTTCTTTATGAAGACATGTTGAATAGATTCCAGTAGTGTGGGTGTGGATACAGATTCTGTGCCACCGATACCCAGCCTCCCTCCTGCACCATATCCAGTGGCATACAACTACAAAAACACAATGCAAAGTCATCATTTAAGCGGAAAATTATGACATTTAAATGCATAAACCAAATCACTGACCCTCCCTTCAATGATTTACCTTTCCGTCGGCAGTAACAGCAAATAGTGTTTGTTCGCCTCCAATTAACTGTATTGGTCGGAGTGTCGCTAAAGCTTCACATGGTGTAGGCACTTTGACTTTTGCACCTTCAATACCTCCAAGTTGCCCTCTATGATTATGACCCCAACCATATATCGTTCCACTTCCACCAGCTGACAGAGTCCAATCATCAGGCCGCCTTTAGTGAAGAAAAATAAATTAACACTCAAATATTCATCTGCCATATTTGCCGTGATTTCCAAAACAGATAGCTTTGCACATACCTGTTCATCCATTGGACAAGTTGTTCATCTTGTTCTCTTTTAAACACATCATGGCTTTCATGCAAGGCATTCATGCTTTCGTTGTCTCCCATTAATTCACGGATTTTTTTGCTCACCTATATCACACAAAAAGGTTACATACAGCCTGATATGAGAAGATCCTAGTCAAGATTAAGATGCACCATAAAATACATGTACTACCGGTAATCGCCTTCTAAAAGCAGTACCTCATCTAGAAATATACGTGGAAGAGGAGTTCTTTTGTCAAGTGCAACAGCAACTCTGGAAGCCATGCAGTATCTTCTAAACCATGCCCATTTGTGGGTCTCTGCACAGCAGGGAAGTGTGTCCAACTCAAGGTCACAAGCAAGGGCCACCAAAACCTGAAAAATGGGTATACCAATAAGCAAAAGAAAAGAACAAAGAAAAACAAAAACACTTGGAGCAAACCATTTCTCCCAGCCTTGTTAAGGAATGTGTATTTAAAACAATAAAAAACTACTAGCTACGAGCAAGACATTTTTGAATACCTGAGAATATCCAATGGCGTTGACTGCCAAGAGACCCACCCCCCAAGTCCTATCATAACCAAAGCTGCAAGAGGATATCAATGCATGCACCACAATAAATTTAAGTGTGATTTACGTATTCTATTTTACTTTACTGAGAGGGCACTAGATTACCGGAAGTGCCTGTCTGGAGAAGTGGTAAAGACTAATACAGTGAGGCAATTTAAACATGCATAGGATAGGCATATGGCTATCCAGAATCTAAAACACACCAAGGACCGCCATCTCATTAATTTAACTATACATTGTGCACGGCCAGCTTGTGAAAAGTCCACTAGGGTCAGGCCCACTTAATGATGTTTACCTGTTTGAACATGGCATCATAGCAACACAAAAGGTAAAATGCATTCCCCATCATGGGCTCTTCACATCATTAACACATTACCTTGAAGAATGGGCTGTGAAGAAGCTGCTTGCCCCCTCTCACAACTGGATCTTCGTATTCAAATTGTCTCTGCAAAGCTTCAGGGAGACCTTTGACCAGAGCTGCTAAAGCACTTCCAGTGAAACTCTAAGACCAGGATGTTAAAAAATCATCATATACAAGCTGCCAGAGATACCACAAAACCTCAAAAGCAAACACCATTTTGTTTGTTTAAATTATCGGATAAGCCCACTATATGCATGTAAATTTGTGTAAAAAAAAACAAACATTTTTTGAGAAACATATTTGAAAATAGGTTTAAATGCTAGAAGCCATTGAGTAAAACCAGAAATGGTATATGCCGTTTACCTCTCAGTCTACACCGGTTCAGTATACTTGAGCAAACGGGCATGTAGATAAGGACACTGGGTATGCCATTTTTTATTTCTTACCCATATTACATGGGCTCCCTCAATTGCCTGCTTTTGGCTTGTTGCTGTTTTCAGATTTACCTGCTTGAACCAGAGTTGTTCCTATCATAAGACTGACATATCTGTCTGTAAGTGGATGACTTTGCATTGTGTTTAGTTCTAACCCTGTGCTGTTAGCCCTTAAGTGGTGTTTAAAACAGGGGGCAAAAGAGGGAGCCCATGTAACCACTGTTAAGGAGTCAAAACATGATATATGATGTGTATCTTTGCTAGCCTTGGTTATGTCCACATTGGTATAAGCCTGTTTGTTTATGTAGATTGCAGCAAGCAAAATAAAACCATTTAAAATGGCATATATTGTTTAACTGGAACAGGCTTCAAATAAGTCCAAATTCCAATATTTAACAAAAGTATCATAATCAGTACAAGTCACGACATTTCAAACATTTTTCAATGCATCCAGGGTTTTCCTTGCATTTACAATCATCTATATATCTGATGATAAAGCCAAGGACAGAATCTGCCTCTCACCAATGTCCGAGCTTCTGCATCAGCATCTCCCAGGAGCCTATTGATGTTTATCGATTGCCCGAACTCGGTGGTTAGAAGTTTCCTTAGCCTCTGAAGGGCCCACATTCTGTGACCTGCAGCTAAAATGTACATTTGAAAACGTCATGTGTGTCACAGATAAATGTAGGGGGTTAATGTGTGAAACTGTGATATTAACAAAGTTGCAGACCAAAGTTTCAAACACCAAGCATACTCTGAACTGTAGAAGAAAAAGTAAAATATTTACCCAGGGCACTTAATTGAGCACATGCAGCAAGGGAAGCTGCAAGACGAGGAACAATACCCCTGTTGGCTGCAAAGTTAAGTCGGAAATCAAGAAGGCAAGTGACCAGATCCATGGATGGGCATGATAGGATGCAACGATCCGACAGGAGGTCTTTAGGACCTGAAGACAAAAAAAAGGTATTGAATACGTAAAATAAGTTAAAACACTGATGAGAAAACAACCCTGTTTCTTTGGAACACTATCACTATATAGTAAACCACTTATCACTAAACATTTTGTATTTCACCACAGTTCTGTGTACATTTCACATGAATTCATTCATTAGGCACTTAGACTGGAAAAGAGAGGAATGGAAAGATGAGCAGAATGTAACCTAGTTCAGCATTTCTGTTCCATCTCTCATTTCCTTTCTCCTTAGTTATATAAACTCAGCAAGCTGTGGACTACCGAGTATAGTCCCATCCACACATTGCTTCTGCTCTGGTTCTAACAAAATAAATCCCATGCCACAACACATTGTTAACACTAATCAGATTTTCACTCTTTGCCCCGAGTTCTTTCTTTAAATTCATTGTTTGTTTTTTTGTGTATATGGCATATCTATACTGTGATTAGTGTACCCTGCTAAAAGAGTTTTTTTTTTATTATTATTATTGAAGCAATAGAAAAGGAAAAATAAGTTTTGCCCGGGTGTTCCTTAGTTCATGTGCAGTGTTCACTATAATTCTCGGCTGCCCTTCGTAACAAAACTTTGGGCACTATGGAGTGGTGGGTCTGAATTGAGCTGACATGAGAAGTGCAACAAATAGAAGCATTTTGCTAATTTTGAGACAATGTTTGACTCCATGTGCGGAACAAATATTTAAAGATTATGTTGCACACCGATTCATGCGTAAGGCACTCACTGCCCTGTTCGACAAGAGGCTTCCAGGTTGCGAGAAGTAGCTACACTAATACCCTTTAAATAGTCTGGCTAAACTACGCTGGCAAAGAATGAGTTTGCATTTTCAATGGAGCACCGATTTAAACAGCAACCACAAGAATCACAAGTTACCTGCGGCAGGCATTATAGGATATACTGTGAAGCGCCAGCCCCAACCATTGACTGAACCATCACTAATAAACTTCCACTTTAACTCGTCACCAGAAATCCGCAGCTCACTGGACCAGTCGGACCACTCTCGGCCTATTTATAGGAAAAAAAAGTAATATATTCTTAAGTGTTCCTGTACATGTACATATTTTTCTTACACACAGCTGCTAAGAACTGTTAGATTAAACTAACTGGAATTGTGAAATGAAAACATGCATCAAACTATAAAAGCATGGTTTTATAGTTTGATGCATGTTTCTTATTTCCATTGCTGAAATGACTAGTAGCTTGTGAGAATGTGTGGGTAGGGAGAGAACAAGAATTGTGCTAAGGGTAGAAAGAATGGAATTATAAAGGTAATGGAAAAGGGTCAATACATTTCTTAATGGCAAGCATAATAGGAAATTTAGGTTTTTAGGACAATTTTATAGAGTGGGGAAAATGAATGATGTTTGGATAGATAATTAATCCAAGAACATTGGGTGGAGACTGGAAGGGATAAAGTAGATAAGGAGCAGGACAGAGGTAAGGATGTGATTAAACAGATGATGCTGAGGGCTTTATAATGTTCCTCACCAATGAAAATGAGACAATGATAAAAGCAGAGGGTTTGGGATGAATGAAAATCTCCAGTTCCTTATCATACAAGTATTCAAATGTTTAAATCATACAATTAACACAAAATTTGAGTTCAAGTCTTTCACGACAATGCTCCTAAGCAGGGCTAGAAAAATCAGTTCAGTATCAATAACGGGTTCCCCCTGAAGGGCACACAAAGTTAAATATATTGCTTAGCCCGCAACTTTGTCTGCGATCATCTCTCTAATGCTCAAGAAGGCCAACCGTTTATGTTTACGTTTAAGTTGTGCATACACAAAAATATGAAAATAAAAATAGTAAAAACATATGAAAAATGTAAATCTATATCTTATGACGGCCCAGCACCGAGGAATACAATAGCGCTCTATAAATCAATAAATAATAATTTCACCTGATCGGACTGAAACTATCCTGTTGGCCCCATCCATAACGGTGAGTGGGTCGTGACGCCGCTCTGTAGAACATTGGCGGTCAAACTCTACCCTAAGGCCCTCAGCACCTAAAAAGCCACAAAAGAGTATTGCCTGTTTTAAACTACATACAAACAATCATTTGCATGCTTCAGGAATAAACACTGTAATATTAAATTCCAGTTACACATTGCATTGCATTAAATGAAGTAGAAAGATTGGTAAAAAAAAATTAATCTAAAAAACTGAACCTGTCACAAAATGTGTAATTTTGTCAAGATAAAGGCTACAATAGCAATTCTATAATATTTTACATTTAAAACAGCAAGAATCCTATATCACGATGCAATCCATTTGCACCTAATTTTGACCATTTATCTTGGACAGAGCATTAACCACATCAAAAACGTTTCCACATAAAACATGAGGGTATTCCATTAATATGAAACAGCTGGTCACGTACCTGGTATTTTTACCGTTCCGCTTGTGGAAGTGTCATCTGTATATGGATGGCTGCTTTCCACCACAACAGGTTGTGAGGAGAGGCGCCCACTCTGGGAGTCAGTGGCCACATCTTCCAGCTCTGTGACACATAGCTCCAACAGCATGTCAGCCACCTGAATCACAGGTAACAACATACAATTAACACTCAACAGCAAGAAGCCTGACAACAGAACACATTGGTATGAACTGAACTGTAAATATTACCTTACAAGCTGAGGATTACCAGGAACTGAACTTAAATACTAGCCAGCCATTGACATGAAAATTGCTGATCTTTCCCGTTTCTTGACCAGTCCACCTTTCTGTGATCAAGACACTGGTGTGTGTGCATATGTGTGATTTTATATATAATATATATATATATATATATATAATTTCTTGGTAAGACTGCTCCCCATTTTACAATTAAAAGAGCAGCGTTTGGCTCAGAAACAATGCTTATTTTCCTTTTCCTGAGTTTAAGCATGTGTATGGGGGGGTGTGAGTACTGACCTGAGGATATGCTGTGCCCATACCAGATAGCACAGCAGATAGAACATCTTTCCCCTTCTCACCAGCCCTGTTAGAGACAGCCAGTTTCAGAAGGTCAACCATGACTCGCGTGTCATCAGGGATAAGCAAACTGGTGAATTCATCCAAGCACTGAGGTTCAGGGCCTGATACTTTGCTTTGGCTTTCCACATCCTAAGCAAATGGATGACATTTTTTTTTAAATAAAGAAATATTTCAGGGGACATTATAAGGACACTTTTCCACCAGATTTTTGGCACAATGTATTACCATAGAAAGACAAAAAAGGCGATGTTCTGTGTCAATACAATACTGAGTATTTTTTGTTTGCTCTCAATTTACTCTGATATGCAGCATGAGACCTTTAACAGGAAAACAAAAATTCAACATAAGCCTGTTATCTTGACACTAATTCTAACAAGCACATAATTTTTTTTACCATGTAAAACTGAATATTGCTATGAACCTGCTTCAAATAGAATAAATATTATTGTCTTATAATTGATGCAGATGCTAGACAAGAGGATCTTTCGAATATGTAAGAGGCTTAACTATAGAGATAAGTAAATGGGACTGCATACCACTAATAAACTTAAGAAAACCCAGCATGTATGAGGTGGTGCGCTTGTAATCTAGGACTTTTTTTTTTTTTTTTTTTAAGATGGAACACTGAAGTCAAACACAAATTATGTTTGAGGTTAGCAAGAAGGGGAAGCATAAATCATATTTTATTTATTTAGCAGGGACTACTCACTTCTTTTGTTTTTGTCATGGTCTCTGCAATGATACTTGCTGCTCCTGGATCATCTGTGACCGGAATGAAAGGACGGGACGAGGCCGCAGAAGCAGAGGGAGTAACAGCCGATGGTGTAACAGCATCTTCAGAAGGAACCTGTACAAAATGGGACACTTGGTGAAGATCAGAGCTGAAGAAGTTTAAAACACCAATGATTTGGAGATCAGATGAAGAAAGGCTTGACCATATATGTGATAAGATTAAATTGAGTTAATTAAAGTAAAGAGACACTTCTCCTAATATGCTGTTTCTGTACTGGCTAATTGTACATAAAACGTCGTACTGCAACACAATTCTAACTAGCATTTAGTGTATAGATGACACAAAATGCGAACATTTCAGTATATTTAAGTCATACCTCCCCTCGTCTGTCTTGCCAAGGACTTGGGCTCAATCGCTCCTCTAAATCCATTGCCAACCCCACATCATCACTGTTAATAGGACTGGATGTACCAGACATATCCGATGGTGGAGCTGTGGATAAAGATGGACACTCCACTGGTGCAATCATACTGGCTGGCATCAATGCCGCAACCACAGCATCCCTGCAAAATACAAGCACACTGAGACTGACGACCATACAAATATTTAACCAATTCAGCAAAAACAAATGAAGGCATCTAGAAAGTGTGTAAAGCAGAGGAAGCTGTCACATGCATATCATGGAGTCTGCAGTTGCCACGAAAGCAACATATCTTTCAACACATACTGTCAATGCTACAAAAGTTTATAAAACAAAATAAGCCGAAAAAAATAACTTTGGCTTATTTCCTTTGATTTGTTTGATACCTGGGGACAAATTTGGATACAAAAATGATATTAAATCATCAACATTCAGGTGTCTCTGTATTTGGTTGGAATACTAATGCAACTATAAACACATTGACTTATTTGTTTGGATTTCATAAATCATAATCCACTTAAATAACATACTTTTGATTTGACACAAAAGTATCAAAAGTGGACAGTGGCTAGTGACATTTTTTGACATACTGTAAACACACTATGGTTTATAGAAAACCTGCATAATTAACATTACGTTTCTAATCACTGGTGTATAGTCCAACTACTAACCCAAGTCAGCTAATGGCTCTGTGCCCCTTATCCTGAGTCCTATGGTTAACTGTGTACATAACTCAACCTCACCTGATTGGCTAACATGTGCCTTGGCCTATAGCAAATACAAATGATATATACATTTATAATGATTGGTGTGATCCTGTGTTTCGTACCTTGCAAACATTATCTGCAGTGCTGTTAGTAGGTGAGAGAGTGCTTGTTGTTTAGCAAGGCTGCCATCAATAGACAGAAGTATTTTGGCTAGGGATGGTCGGTTAGGTTTGAAGTTATTCACTCCACTTATTTTATTGCTGGAGGAGGTGGAAGATGATTCTGAATCTGATGGAACACCTTCAGAAAAAAGAAAATGTGCATGATAAGACCAAACAAAATCCATTCCATTGCTTAAGCAAGTCTACTCTAAAATATGACTATCCTAGGTGAATAAACAGCCTGTAATTTCCATTTGGTACACAAGACAAAATGCTCATTGGGGCCCACATAGCCATGTAATCTGTACTGGAAAATAGTGGAAATTGTATTTTACCAAGATAGGAAGCTCCGAGGGGGTCCCTGGCTGTCTGGAAAAGGACAGGTTCATGGACAGAAGGCGTGGCTACATCCACAGTTGTCCAAGCCACACTGTGAGAGGACCCACAAGCCACACGTGTTATCTTCTGCCCTTCCAACCCATGAACAAGTGTAGGTTTTCTGTTGACAGTAGTTGTCCCATTGCCTTGTTGGCCATGATCATTGTCACCCCATGCATAAACCTAGAAGATTAATAAATTGGTCACTTCATGCTGAGCCCAATAGCTTGCTGTGTGAAGAAATCACTCCAACACAATGCATTACCTGTCCTGTGTCAGTAACTGCAAGGCAATGGAGAGCACCAACTGCTACATGAACAATCTTCTTTCCTCTGAGCCCTTCCACCACTTGTGGTTTTCTTACATGGACATCAGTACCATGACCAAGCCGGAAGTAGTCCCCTTTTCCCCTAAAATGAACAGTTGACTTTAATTAATATGTTTACACTGGAAATTCAAACGTGAAACAGTGCTTGATACACCACTGAAATGAATGGTCTTTTCACTAATCAGTTTAGGAATTTTAAGGAATGGGTCTACGTGCTTCTATACATTAGAAATTAGGATTAAGACACATAAAATACTGTAGGATTTTGATCATCTTTAACATGTGTCTTCCAGTAAAATATAAAATTAGCTGTACTTATTTTGACCTTACCATGTCCACACAACTCCGGACTTTGTGAGTGCCAAAGAAAACTGAGCTCCACATTCAATCTGGCAAACTCCTTGTCCATTCAGTCTCTCGATATTCTGAGGAATATTGCAGCCTTCGCTGCCTCCACGACCTAGCTTTCCAAAATCTCCATCACCCCAGGAAAATACCAGTCCTGAAACCAAGAAATCCCGCTTTAGTACAGATCATAATAATTCTGCAGCACAGCATCTGGGTACCTTAAAATTCACATACCCTCATCTGTCAACGCCAGAGTCTGTGCATCCCTACTTCCGCACGCCACCTGTATCACCCTATGTCCCAGAAGTACTTTTACCTGAAGAGAAAAATTAGTAAATAAAAATTGATTGAAATCATGTGTGAATACCTACAAGCAGGGTGCCCCGGTACAGAATAAATATAAAGACTTATCAAGAGGAGCAAGGCAAGTAATTATTAGTAACACAGTTGCTTATCGGAACAGCAGGATTAGGGCTACCCTTACTGCTTATGCACAGGCATGCTATCTTAATGTGTCCTGAAGGAAACATACAAAGTAAAATCACTTGGAAACTGCATGAGGCTTTTTTCTGTGAATATTTTTTGTTGAACCATGAAGTAAAATCTAATGGAGGATAATAACACATGTAATCTATGCACAAAGCATGCTATAGACAATATTATTCTGTAAACGACACATTTGAAACATACTTTTCCACATATGCATGCAAAACATGTTACTCTATGCATGGTAAATAATCTAGGTATGGCTTCTATATTTGCCTGGCTCTTGCCTCAACATGATGGTTTAATACACCTATTTACGCTTTTTATTTGCCTCACCATTTTAGGCTTTAGCTGTGTTGTGTTGTCCCCATGTCCAAGGCGACCATATTCGCCAAGGCCCCACGTGTACAATTCACCGCTAGATGTAATCGCCGCACTATGAGAGCTGCCACACGCAATGTCCCGAATGCGTTTAGTTTTCAGCGCCTCTACAAGACGAGGTTTATCACAGTTCCTAAAGAAAAGAAGTACTTAATGAAGCTTTTTTTCAGAGATTTCATGATATAAAATGAGTACCACCTGTCTGCTCCATATTCCAGATTAACATCCAATTGCCAAGTTGATGATTTATTTACCACAAATTATATGGAGCAATTACTGATTGTGCCACTAAACGTAAGTGGACATCCTTTTTTTTTTATCCATTTAAGATTAAAAAATCTACAGTATAACAGAGAGCACTAGTTGGTTTTTACTTTTTCATATAATTTCGTCTGGAGACACTGCTGATTGATCTTGGAAGATGCAGACGTATCACCGTGTCCTTAGCGTACTTCCAACTAAACTGTCTTTATTGAAGCATTTGCAGAAAATATAATTTACTTACATTCTGCTAAAATGTCCAAGCTTCCCATCATCACCCTCACCCCAGGAGAAAATTTTTCCATCCACTGTTAAAGCCATTGCGTGCCTTCCACCTGAAAATATTTTTTGCTTTATTATTTGCATTACTTGAAGAGATGGAGAGGGGGCAAATATTTACACATTGAAACAATGATGAATTATTGATGTATGTGCACACATATTACCCCATTACCTGAATGAACAGCAACTTTCTTCACTACATAGTTACTAAGAGCCGTGGTTTGGCGCGGAATGGGCACAGTGCCACTGGAAAGGCCAAGACCCAATCTTCCATTCGTGGCCTCTCCACATGCATACACTTTACCCTCTGCGGTAACTGTAAAAATGTAAAAACTGTGAGAAAACACGCAACAATGCAGCACACAAAGCTTGCGTTGCGTCATTAAATAGTACCTGCAAACAGGCTTTTTGATCCACCAGCAACCTGTACAACATTAAGAGCCGAGAGCGTATCAGAAAACGAAGGAACTTTGATCTGCATTAGAAAAAGAAATTCTTATGAATAATTTCATAGCATGACATGCAGTAGGAATAAGGCTGTGTCTTCCTGTAGCATTGGTACTTATTTTTCATCAGACTTTCATATACAAGGAAAGACAGCATTGCCTAAGAATTTGTTTTTATCTACTTTAAGTCTAGGTAAGGCAGTAATAGTTTTCACGTTTTGCAGTTTTGCTTTTTTCCCCCTGATTGGATGATTTAAATTACCTCGGGCTTTAGGAGTAATAGCCTAAATATCTATATCATGATAAAGTTTATTAAAGTATTAAAATGAACTACAAAAGGAACCGGTAAAATGCAACATACAGGTATGCAAAGGTTGAGCACAATTACAAAACCTGCATAAAAATAGGTGTTTTGAAAACCATCTCCATCCCCTTTGATGAGATATTATGCAGCTAGGTTGAAACCGCTGGTTTGCATGCAATATAGCACTTGCAATTCTGGGGCAAAGTAAAACGTCCAGTGGAACATTCCAGCTCACTCTTATATGGCACCAGAACTGTGCTTTTGACATAACCCAAGTGTGGGAAAATAATAAACAAATCTCTTTATGCAGCTTTAATGTACTATACGCACAAAACTTGGATAACAGAAGCTGTCCCGTTCGTGTGTACAGTATGTGTGATTTATCCTAGAACAATGGACAGATGCAGATTAGGCCTTACCTTGGAACCCTTTAGTCCTCCTAGCTGATCTTTGTCATTTAGACCCCACACAAAAACCTTGGTCCTGATCGATGCTGTTGATTCTAAGCCAGCTGTCTTTTTCCTCACAAAGCTAATAAGAGATAATAATAAACTATTACTCAAGCTTCCTTCACTTAAAGATATGACCGTGAATTCTAAACAAAGCTCATTTTAATTACAGGACATATAGTTTTGTAATTACTCAAAGTTATAAAACATTTTATACAATCTGAAGATATCACAGAATAATCCAATTTAAAACAACGATATCTATTTAATTATAAGGTGCTTTATACGGTAGATGTGTGCTCTAATGCCAAGTGCTTTACAAACCTATATAAATAAGAGCGATACTTATAAAACAAAATATCATTAGGGAAAAGATGGTGATCCAGAAGGTGTAATGCATGTGATGTTTTCTCCGTACTCACTTTCTGTTACTGATTAAAAGCATCTAAAATCTCCTGGATCTATTTTCATCATCACTCACCTGCCAGTGCTGGCTTTATCATCATCTTCTTCCTCATTATCTGAAGCAAGGAAAGGAACAGTGGCCAAGTCCTCATCTTCTGCCCGAATCTGCCCAATGATGCTCAGCTCGTGGATTTTACAGTCTATGCCAGAGCTTCGGCATTGCTTTATTGCAATTTCTATATACCTGTGATACTTAATTTGGCAATAAAAAACAATAGCTATTAGAAACCAAGTTCTGGCAGCTGTAAGAGCTTTAAAATGGCGTTTAGATTACACCAAAAAATATACACAAATGTTCTTACTTCCGTAGAGTCACTGAGGAGCAGCACGCTCATATCTGTTGGGTTAATGTTGATTGTCTTCAATTCTATCAAGTTATTGAGGGAATTGCCACCTGTGGTAAAATGAAACAATGAGTCTGTGGGTTTTCTATTATGCCTGTGTAGTTATTTTATATAAATAACAAAATGGAATACCCAACCTGAAACAACAACGAGAGAAGGCATATAGCTGCTGTCTGCAGGATCCACAATCATCATCAGTCTATGAACCAACACATCGGGGAAGAGCTCCAAGCGGATCCAATGCTAAACAAGGAAACAAATGAACTCTTGGTATGGACAATTACAGAAACCACAAAATCTTCTTACATAGTGGATCAAAAAAAAAAAATCAGTAAATTTACTTATATTAAATCACAGCACAATTTTGGTTTTGTAGCAAAGTGAATTAATATTTTTCCAATATAGTACAGACATATTGGAAATCTAGCTATTTTAAAAATTTCTATCATGACTGCTTTGTGAGGTTAGTTTGATTCAAAACATGACAGCAGCCTTCTCTTAGGCAGCAGCCTTCCAACAGCCATTAGCTAATACACTGAAAAGCTACAATTTAATTTATAAACCCATTGTTGCTCTTTATATACACACTACTGTGACTTGCCTTTCCTTGTGACCCAGATGATTGCCAGCACTGATCACTACTGTCAATAAGACGTGAGGCTTGATTCACAGATGAGGAAACATTTAGGTTTTTTACAATCCTTGACCAGTCATCAAGTAGCATCCCCCGCTGTCCACTATGGCGCCGCTTCAGCTGTCTCCCGGAGCGTCCACAAAACACAGGGGACTGGCCTGTAACAAGATGCAAAATATGCATAAATACATTTCTATGCAATTGGAGTCACACACACACAACATATAAATACACAAAAGCAAGCGTAAGTTAACACACAAAAACTTATTACCTGGTTCATTTATCCTGCCAAACGTGTGTCTTGTATTATGTTTTCGATTTTTGAAGCATGTTTCACAGAAATCAAAGTCTTCACAGTTGCGACATTTGAACCTTGGTCCATGAATAGGGAACATCTGGCAGCCATCGCAGCTGTTGAGACCAAACAGCCATATTACTTTGTCCAAACATCACTTCTCAAAAACAAGCATACTGCTTATAGTAATTCACAAAAAAGAAAGTTGAAATGTAATCCTTACGTTACTCCAGGGTGAATGCTCGGGACCAACTCCATTTCCGACAGCAATCCTGTCCAATGAGACTGCTGAGGGAAATCTACAATAACATCTTTTCCATTGGCACTGAAAGCTACAGAACAAAAGATAACTTAGAACTTAAAAATAACTTAAAACATCCAGGAAAGAATAAGTCTTCAAAATATACATCTCTATTAAAGAGAATGTCAGGCCCTGTTATAAGTGCCAACCATCTTCAAAGGAAACAATGCAACAAGCAAAAAGAAAATGATTTAAATTCAAATTGGGGATCACAGTAACACAAACAAGAGTTGCACTATGTCCACTAACAAACTGAACCAAAATAGTCTTTTTTTAGTTAAATGCATGTTTTTCCACCAGAGCAAAATGAAAGGAGGGATTCATCCGAAACCACCTTTTACATTCACACAAGCCTACTTGGCTTGTAGATGGACTTAGCCAAAAGCTTCTTCTGTTTATCACTGCTCACAACACACTGACGGCCAGCACTGGCTCTTATGAGAGCTCAATAACATTACTTTCCTGCCAGTGATTGGATGCTACAGGCCTTTTTTGTTTTTGGGTCATGTACCATATCAGAGCAAAATGGAAATAAAGGCCACCATCATGTAAAATACTATGGTGTCTCTTCCCATACCCAATTAAAAACCAGGTGATGTTATTTCATTACTATAACCACTATATGCGAAAATATCTCATATCCCACATAAAGGAGCATTTTCCCTTCAACATGCGGATATACAACTAATTCAGCAGTAGCGTACAGTGCTGTACACTCTCTGTTGCTGCTGATGAAGTCTATACGAAAGCTACCAACATTTGTTTCATGACTGGTGAATAAGCAGAAGGCTAGCTACATATTAATGCAATTCAAACTGACAGTAGATCAATTTGTATGTTTGTATTATAAACAATAAAAATACACCAGTGGGAATGACTTTATTCCCAGCATTCATCTTAAATAAGAGTTCTGGCACAAAGTATGGAAACTTAAAACTACTACATTCCCAAGGAGATGAATGGTACAAACTAGTGATGTCGGCATTCATCTGAGAATGTACATTACCTTTTACAACCCCCACGCTTCTATGAGTTACGGATCCCCATTTGTATTTTGGTGTTGTAACTGAGGCCTTCACCCGCACTTTGTCACCAATTTTGATGTGTGACGGAGAACTCTGTGGTGGGAAACCTGGAGATTTCAACGACAGATAAGTGTGTCTTAATTCTACCACGCATTGACTATACCTAACAAAACGCTCCACAATGGAAGCAGACTCACCTAATAGTTCCACATGGATGTACCGTACCCAATAGGTGCCCCCTTTCTGCTGCCAGTCACACTGAACATTAAGGTCATGAAGCCCATCTCTGTCCAACTTAATAACTTTCCCTACATCGCCCTCGCAAACTTCTTCATATGTTCGGCAACAGCGTACCATCATACCAACCTAGAATGAACAATGCAACTATTAAGAAGAAACCTTTAAATAATCAAACTTCATATTTCTGATATTTGCCTTAAAGAAAAAGAGAATTGAGATAAATATAATAGTCCAGACAAGCTTTACTTTTTTTAAGTAGCAACTGTAGGCATACTTCATGTGGGTTCATCCTACTAGATATAGATTTGTGAGTTTTTTGGTTTGTTAGTATCTAAGAGAAGGAATAATGTAACATTGTTTACAACAACATTTCAAATTACTGAAACAAGGGTATGCCAAGACAACAACACGTACCTGGATATTCTCCCTCACATACACTGCATAATCATCGTTGCTTAAGAAATCAGCTCTTTTCTTATAAGTTTGACTTTCTGTCACAACTGCACCACTGGGCTACAACAGAAAGAACAACATCATGAATCAACCGCAGTTAAAGTTATGTAATACAGTGAGGGAATTAGATGTGCATGTGATAAATCTGGATATCATATGCCTAGACAAGATCAAGTGACGTTTTTCTGCCTTTAAACTCTAAGATTCTAACCAAATGATCAGCATTTGAAGAGGGAAAGAATACTTGCATTTTATATCGCAAATTTGCGAGAGAAAGTCACAAGGCATTACATCAACATATAAAAACACACAGTTCATTATTTTTCGGAAGCGCACTGAAATTCTACCACTCGTCAGCAGTTTACAGCAGGATGTCAATTGAGTTTTCAAGCATGATTGGGCTGAAAGATGTATACAATGTATGTATGCAGAAAAAGTTAATGTCACAATTTCAATATAAATGTATTAAAGAAAAAAGTACTATAATATGACTTCACTGATTTGCAGAAAGGGGGAGTTTTAAAAATATCCGTGTCTGTAGAATGGATTTGCAACCAACTAAAACTCATTGAAATATGAAATTTTATGATCTAAAACAAGTTGTATTGCTTAAAAAAAAGTCTACATACTATGAATTAAAAATACCATAAGCTGCTGTTTTGAGGGTGATTTAACTGATTAAATTCACATTAATAACAGTAAAACCAACCACTGGGTATGTGGCTTCCAGCTCTTCGACTTCTTCTACCACTTCATCATCGGACTCTTCTGAAGCTGTGTCAACATCAGACAATTCGGTGACCTGGATGTCAGGGTGATCCACCAGCCATCCTACTAAAGCCTCCACTCCTACAAAAACAAGTCCATATGAGTTATCGATCAACATTCAGTGTTTGCCATTTCTCTTTTCTGTGTGTTTGATCTGGTGTCAAATATACAGTACTAAAGTTGCATATTGATTATCTGTTGGCAATATTAATCACTTTCTAGACAAAGAGCCAAAAGTTTTATCATTGGAAAACTATACACACATTTTTTTAAAAATTTATTTATCTCCCCTTAGGTTGAAGTGTGTGTGATTTATTTTTGGTCCCACATCTGACTGGGTGGCTGGCCATGATTAGGCCAACTTCATTCTTTAACACTGCGAACTACTTGTACAAACTGTACTGAAATTATTGTAAACACCAGAAATTGTCCCACACCTGTGTGTATTAAACATTAAGACTTCAGGAGCCGACTGAATGACACACTCATTAACTCTCGGGCAGATCAGGGCCGTGATTTAGTTTTCTGATATATTTATATATCGTTACTAATAAAAACATGTAGAAAGTTTTATTTAAACATCATTTGAACTACCTGGGGAACTTGATGCTGTTCCGGATGCTCCAGAGAGGGACTTGAGAGCAAACTCAATGTTTTTTCTCTGAAATCCCATGTCCATCAGTTGAACTACAATGGGAACGGGTGGGACAGGAGACTGCTTGCGCTTCTTTACTTTTGGCGGACGGATGTGCTGCACTGTGACAGGCGAAGATATCTCACTGGAGCTACAAAAGTCCTCAAAGAGGGGAGTGGATGGATGTGTAGACTCCACCGCTAAATACTGACAGACAGCCAAAGCAGCAGCCTAGGGAAAAAAAAGCATAAAATAATTGTGTTTGTGTAATATACTAAAAATATAAAAACTGCATGGTCATTTTCTTGCAGTGAACCTGACAAAATACCTCCAGTTCTTGTTTGTCAAATATGGCTTTCACTGGAGAAGGCTGAGTAGCTGCTGTTAGTAACTGCTGCAGAAGTATCATTGGTGGCTGAGGTCCATCAGGAGACATATCACCAATGTCAGGTGATGCTGCAGCACCTTCATCTGGAAAAGAAAACCCAGACAGATTTCGTTTTACAGCCTAACATACTACTTCCTTAAAAAGATAGTTCAATGTCCAATTCAGCTGCAAAAAGACTACTTATTAAATCAATGTATTCCTATCTGCCAGTCACTAGCATGAAAGCACTGCCATCAAAATTAATGGGCATGCCTTCTTTCATCAGACACCCTAGAACCCTTACACAAGTCTAGGGCTGCGGAAGACAAGCAGGAGCTGTGCTCAAACAAGCAAAACTGCTTGTCGGAGGGCGAGGCACTGGTGTAGCCCCTCCATGTATTTGCAAGGGAGGAGAAAATGTTTATTTAAAGGGGCCTTAATATGCAGGGTATGAGGGTAAAGTGCATAGCGTCCCTTTAAACCAATAGCGCAATCCAAAAGAATTTCAAAGGATCCACACCGATATATTTTGTGTATATGTTGTTACTAATCTATGACACTAAATAGGGTATACAAAAGAGAAAGAGCAAGGACAAAGCAGGTTTTGGGGGAAAATGGAATTGGCGAGATAAGAGTATTTGATGAAGAAAATCATGCCAGAAGACAGCCTATAACTAAGTCAATAGGAAAATGACAACATTGACCATCATTTTCATAAAGGGTTTAATCAAATACACTTGACAATATAGTTATATGTCCATACCAGCTGGAATGATGCCTGCCTCTTGAAGAGATGGCTGGGATAAGATCTGTCTCAATCTGTCCTGGTGAGAGAGAAGGGCCCAGCCAGCTTTCAGTATGTACAGCTTCAACTGCTGACACCGCAACCTGTCCAAGTCCACTTGGTCTGTTAAAAACAATACATATATATACATTTAAGAGGAATAAAGGTAATAAAGGGTTCCTAAACACCAGGAGGTTAATAAAAATTGGTTGTAACACAAATCAAAACACTGACTTATACAAGCAGAATATTCCCACAGCGAAGCAAGTGGCTACCTCCCCTAAGTTCTTAAAAGAGCCTGCTAATTAATTTTACCTAACATTGTTCGTGATTTTAAAATTGGTGTTCGTTTACTAAGAAAATCATTCACAATCATTGCTTTTAATATGTAAATCTAATGGCAGATAATATTAACGCCGCAAGATCAGCAATATAAAAAAAGGGTTAAGAGAAAGAATTCAATTGCCTGATAATCTATAATTACGTGTTCACAGTGGTAAAGAGAATATATGAAAGTTATGCACTGCATGCCTAATAGTCTGTGGCTTCACCCAGGAACATACCTGCAAGTCCATGGCTAAGAGACTTCTTCAGCTTGTGTTTGTCTACCTTGCACCCTGCCAAATTCACCAGCTGAGCCCAGACAGACAGCATGGGCTCGGTAAAGGGCAAGTTGTTCACACTAAATGGAACCACTGGTAACTAAAATGATACAAAAAGAAGAATATGACAGCAGTATTGATGTACACATAATAGGAATCCTATGAAAAATGCTCCACAATCTTGCACCTGAACATGAAAACTGTCATATTTTGGGTTTGCAAGAAAAATAAAATGAAAATACGGAAGCTGTATAATTTTAATAATAATCCACTGAACTAGAAAAGCACACGTGTTACGATGAAAGAAACCATCTAGTATTTTGATAAAACAGGGCACCTCAACTGAATAATAGCCGAACTGCTGGATTAGGCTTAAATACTTCACATCAAATTCCTCTTATGAGAATTCTAATTACGCATCAGTTCTGTATTCATCTACCGGAGATAGTGAATGCTTCCATGATATATATTGCTATGATGCCTGCTAGTGGAAGGACAATGTATTAAATATATAGAATTTGATACAGCACATCACTTCTAAGTACTGACAGTCCTGGCCAAACCAACACTATTGAAAATTCACATAAGCCAACTTACCGGGTGGAGCTGATTCAAAGGGCAAACCCGACTGTTTCTCATTTCATGGAACTGTACTGTGATTTTTCCTTTTGGAGTGATCCGTGTAACAGTTCCCTCACCAAATTCATCATGCACTACGTGACCACCCAGGCGCAAACGGCTGTCTATACCACCAATAACTGCCAAGACAGCCATTAGGCTGC
Source organism: Spea multiplicata (assembly GCA_009364415.1). Classification (NCBI taxonomy): domain Eukaryota; kingdom Metazoa; phylum Chordata; class Amphibia; order Anura; family Pelobatidae; genus Spea; species Spea multiplicata. The sequence goes on along the minus strand of VKOC01000978.1, from coordinate 15,455 downwards.
CCACATCTGGACTCTCTGAATCCGGAAAGTAGTCTTCTAAAACAGCCTATTAAAGGACAAATGATGTGCAACACTTGACATAGACATAAAAAGCTACACTGTTTTAAATAAATACACCTTTGTTATATAAAAAGAATAGAACATGAGTTTTAGAAGCCAGAAGTCCTTCCTTCTACCAACTTGATTATATCCTTTTTTTAATTGTCAAGATGGAAAAAGGTTACCACTACAGCCAACTTTGGCCATTCCAATACACATAATATTTGAACATATTTCTTTCTTGGTCACTTAGTTAACTATCTATTCTTAAACATCGTCCTTTGTATTGCAAATACAACTGGCATTTTGAAAAACCTTTCAATAATTACATAAAACTAAAAAAATCTTACCATATCAGCACGTTTTCCTTCAAAGATGCTGGTTACAGAGTTAAGCTGGGAGTTTATGTATTTATTGATGAGGTTGTTCCACTGGTTCAGGGAATGGAGAGTGCGCAGTAAAGCCACAAGCTCTTCCGCCAACGTACTGCTGTGGGTGGCAGTCAATGATGCCTGGGGACGCGCCTTTCTCCTCCGCAAGGTGGACTCTACAGGGAAAATTACCTTTTTAACAGAGTTCCATGAAACAAACATATTGATGTCCAGTAAGCAGTGGTTTAGTAACCTACCTCGGAGAAGGGGGATGTCAGAGGAGCAAGTACTCAGCAGACTACCAAGAAAACCAAACAGCCTTTCAACGAGAAGTTTCATGTCACATAACCTTTCAGTTTTGTCCCAAGATGGAAGCACTGCCTGTAGTAGTCGGACAGCAAGAATCTGTGCAAGATGGGAAGAGCAATACAACATGAAGTAAATCAAAAACATTTAATTCTTTTTATGGGCTATGCGCCCTGCACAAATAAGGATCTGGCATATTTGGTTAATGCCAGAAATAATCATCTATACATGAAACTTCTAAGGAAAGGTGTGAGTTACATCTGCAGACTTGCATTGACAGAAAGGACAATCAATACCACCGCTACAGTAAATGACTCTTTCTGCAAAGAAAGAGAATCAAGTGAAATGTTTGGGACTATTTTATAGTACAAATAGCGTATGGTGTTCCACACATGCTTGCTTATACAAAAAAAAAATATATATTGTTAAGTAAAATTAAAAAACAAAAAAAAAAAATAGAGTATCAGCTTAAAGTGAATGTTTCCCTTTACACTTTCAAACATAAGAATACCTAAATTATCCTAACTAGCAAAATGTAAAGACTTGAAGAAAAATAAAAATGATCTAGAAGTTGAAGAATTTTAATACATTCAGTCCTCCAATTCTAACATGGAGCCAGACTTAAACCCAGCGAGCAACACAGGTTCTACTACAATGTATTGCAAAGTGTATGTGAAGAGCAGTTTAACTCCATCACTCTTGACACTGCCTTTATCATGAAAGCACTAGTTCAACAGCTGCTGGGGAAGTAGGGGTACAAAGAAGTATATAATATAAGGAAGCAATTATTGGCAATTGACTGACCATCAATTACATAAACTGCTACGTTCACACTGAAACACTATAAGTGACGTGCTAAATTTCACAGAGGCTTCCTAAAATGTTATTTTTTTAAATGCTAAACAGCAAAGTAATTTACACTTCTCCTTAAAAAATACATTAAAAAAATAGGTCTGATTACCTGTCTCTGCAGAGAAGCAGCTGTGAAAGATTCTGGTCCCTCCACAATTTTCATTAGAAGTGATATCCACTGTGACATGCTGAGTGTACTACACATCTGGGGCATAAGAGCAATATTACGAATAAATCCCAGAGAGCACCAGTTTTTATGCTGCTCTTTGTACACCATCTTACTGGATGAGATCACTGGGGAAAAACAAAAAAAAAAAAAAAGGCTGCACGTTAAATGCCAAGCGTAACTATTTTTCTGGGGTTTTTTTTCTGCAGTAGGCACATCATCAATGATACAAAAAGTCAGGCTTTTACAATTTAAGTTTGCATACAATGTGCCATTATACACATGAAGTTACAACATGGGGTAGTACATACGAAAGCTTCTGTATTTCATACAAAAAGGTAAGCAACTATGTATTTCAAGCCATGCCTAGAAGATTATTGTTATTGGCATATAAAATTAAGTAGAAGACTCACCGGTCTTATCCTGTGTGCCACTTTCCACCAACATGCGCAACAACCCACACAAAGTTCTAGTGGCTTCACTTTGCATGACCTCAGCATTGACACCTGCTGAAAGGCACAAGTTCTGCAGGAGGTTTACCGTGCTCATCAACATCATTGAGGTGGGGTGTAAATTCCGCTCAACTTGGTCTCCCTCTGAAATCATAGAGAAGACAATGCGGTGTCAATCGATTTAGTGAGAATTAAATCTAATTGCGGAAATAGTTGTAGCAACAGGTCCTGAAGCTCCTAATGATAAGTGGGTTATAGCAAAGACAGATATCACTTTGTAACTACAACAATAAGGGGCAACAATTACACCATTAACAGTTTTTCCCCAAATAGCTCAACAAACCTGAATCATCCTCTGTGTCCGAGTCATCTGCCATAGGCTGAGTAGCTGGGGGAGGCTCAGTGAGCTTCAGGTCATACTTTCCTTCTTTTCCCATTCGGTAAGAGTTTGTGCTACCAGTATCCCACTGTACTCTAATCCAGCCGTCCTCTCCGAGTTCTCCAATAACACGACCCAGGCCAGGGGGTGGTCCATCCTTCAGATATAAGAAAAAAACAACAACTTTTCATAACCAGTATTTTAGGCAGATATGTAGATAAAGCATTACATCAGAATATATATATATATATATATATATATATATATTATATATGCACCACACACGCTTTTATGAATTCCATTGCATGATGAAATTAACACTTGCTTCTTTGGAAAGCAGTATTACTGCAAAGCATGCAGAATCCATACATTTTACCAAAACATTTGAAATTTGCACATTGTGCTCTCTCGAAACACTAATTTACTGTACTACAGATCCTTGCGGAGACCATATATATATATATATCAAATAAATGATGGAATATATACAGTTTACAGGTAGCCCTGTTGTATACGCTAATAGTAGTTTAATCAACTTTCTCACCTGGTCCCCCCATTTCCAATCAACACCTCTCATCACTCTGGTTCCAATTTTCATCATAGCTGCTAGTTCTGGGCCAGATGCTGGGAGCTGAACCGGCGTGGTCTCTTTTCTTGACTCTTCCAATACTGTGGCTGAGGCTCCCAGGACAAAAGTGCCAGATTCGTCTTCAATGTTATCAGAACTAGGACCTGTGTTGCAAAAGACAATGGGTAGACATAAAATATAAGAAGATCATTTGTGATTAAAAAGATAAACAAAATTCATGTTACAGTCCTTAGATGTCTGCACAGTAGTGTCCTTTTCTCCTGGTTCACTTTAGCAAATATTTGTGATTTTTAAAATCATGTCAAAAAAGAAAATTGAAGAGAACGTGCCATTCCAACTATACAGGCCACATCTGTAACATAAAAATTATAATATTCGGTGAAACCGAAAAAAGGTTTCTAATCGTTAACTCTGATAGCACAAAATACAATATTATTAAGGAAAATAATGGTTTCAATGCTTGAATAATTAAGAATTAAGTGAAAAAAGGCTTTGATGACACTATATTATGATTGACATGTATACATTAGTTGCTTAGAACTAGTTTTAAAATAACAAGAACAAAATTATTATTGACCAAGGGTTTGGGATCTATACACTAGGGAGAGTTGGCAGGAGGTTTGCAGTTTTATCTCCCCAACTTTAGATTATGAAGACCCAAAGACCATTGAGCTTCAGCTACAAGAATAATTTTGATGGAATAAAGCATTATAAATCTGAGGCACCTCATTAACTGAACTATACATTACGTTGGGCAAGGTTCAACACACATTTAGAGCTAAGAAATTTGCCCTAAGTTTTGTGCCTACCAATGAGACGCAGGATAGTCTGAGTCAGAGCCAGCATGCCGGAATTGAGAAGCAGGTTGAGGCTGTTTGCTCCATGTTGGCGTGTCAGCATGTTTAACATTACAAGCAAGAAGCGTGCTTGTGGGATTGTCCCCAGACTTGGTCCTGATGGATTTTCATTAGTTATCATCTGAAGAGGAACAGGCTGAACACCTAACAGAAAATACACAAGCAGAGCGTGATATTTTAACTGCTGCATAAACAGGAATTGCTATGACATAGGAAAAGCAATATTTTGCTGGAAAAGAAGCTGCTCACCCATTTCCTTGAACCTGCTAATGGCGTCCAGTAATATGTTCCGAATATTTTGTATAGCCCATGCATACAATTTTCCAAAGGTCACCTCAAGCAGCATTCGGTTAAAAGGCGGTATGAGATCAATCTCTTTTAAACAGTCCGTCAGGGGCTCACTGAAACAATAGAAAGGGTCTCTATATTAGTATAAAAAGGTGATTGAATATGCAGAACACATTAAAATAATAAAAACAATAACCCTTTGTACCTTAAGCTGGTTCCCTCAGGGACAAGTCTCTGCCATCCACAAAACATGGCATATTGCACCGACGGGAGCAAGAAGGTTTTTGTAGCCAGTTTTAGCATAGTGTCAATTCCTTCCAGGCGAACCTCTGCTCTCTCCAACTGGCAAAACAATATGTCATTGGAGCAGATTAACGATAGCTTAAATAATTCTTCAAGCTCCTCCACCCCTCACATTTAAAAACCAAACTAATCTTTCCTTTAATTTCAGTTCCTCCAAAATACAATTGTATTGTAAAATTGTATTTTAACACTTACACAAAACACTCTTACCCTTCATATGTAATACATATTATTTTTATTGTCAATAATATGCAATAATATGTGTTTGTGTTTTACAGAAAGATAAAGAAAAAAAAGTAAAAAAAGATAATAATTTAATTGATTTATCTTAAACAGTGGTGGCCATTTTGTTATTGGTGAGCATAAATGTGTGAAAAATATGAATGATGTGTTTACTTTCTGATATTTTCATTAGATGTGTTTAAGTCCCTCAAAGGTGTTTCTCTCCCCATGGGAGTCTCACCCTTTCTGGTACATGTGTAATTTTATGTTGTTTATTTAACCTTCTAAGTCATCTTCCCATATATCCCACGTTCTTTCATATGATTTTGGAGATCCCGTGGGCCTGTTAGCCACTAATTCCAATTGCTTTACTTAATTTAAAGGGCACAAAATACAATCAGTGCAGCACACTCTCTAGACCAGGAGATGGTGATGGCAATTTTGTTCTATCCAGGTATATTTTGCATAAATACACTGAGTAAACGTTAATGCACGCGATTTATAAAAAGAGGACAGTAATGGATTGCCAATAATCATAAATGTGCTGTCCCATCTATTCTGCTTTTTCAATTGTCATGTGAAACACAAAAGCAGGGATTAAAGAGGTTGTTGTTGATGAAAGTGGTAAATGTGGTTCATAAAAGGATAAACAAATCAATCCTCAAAATGGCCACAAGAAATGTCTTGAGGATGTACAACACACTGCTTGGCTGTGTGTTTCTTGTCAGCCAGCAGTCATTGCAGAAAGAAAAAGTAAAACAGGAAAGCTGTATATTACCTGTTTTAACAAGCATTTCCTCATTTTCTCCACATCAACTGGTTCTTCCTTTAATGCAAATTCAACAATGGTGGATAACAATGCAGACTGTGGATACGTGCCCTGCACGGTATGTTTTAGCCACTTATATTTGTGAACCCCAGTGACAGTACTCAAAATAGGCTGCAATTTATCCTGTGGGGGACAAACAAAAATTTGTTTAACCTTGTTGTCCAACAATCTACTACCAAGACGACTCTGGAACCACCCTAAACATATCAGCCATTCAAAATATCCAGTACAATTATTACACATTAAAAATGTACACATTGAGAAATATCTTACATTTTTGACCTGACAGAGGAGCCCCCTGCTGGCGACCAATAGAGTCACTCGTACAGACCTTTAACTCCTGACACGGAACTTGGCCTGGGGAGACCATTGGTCTCCCCGCTCCAAGAGTTAAGGGTCCGCACAAGCGACTCTATTGGTCGTCGGCAGGGAGCTCCTCTGCCATCAACCAATGAAGTGCAGTTGCACTTCATTGGTAGATGGCAGACGAGCCCCCTGCTGGCAACCAATAGAGTTGCTCGTACAGACTTTTAAAACCATTGGTCTCCCCGCTCCAGGAGAGGGACGGACCTTTAACCCCTTACGCGAACCTATGGATTTCCGCTCACGTTAACCCCCGCAATGCTGTGTAGATAAGGTAGGCTTGATGGGGAAGTGGCCAGGGAGATTAATAGATTAACCAAAACGAACACGAAGATTGCCACCATGTTAGTTTCTTCGGTATTCGGGCTGAACAACGCAAAAGCACCCTTCGTGTTTGTTTTACATGTTCGCCCGAATATGAATGCACAAGTCTAATGCAAATAAAAATATACAAATCTGCAAAAAGGTCCAACTAGCACTAAAACATACGATAACCAACATACTATCATTTATAAGATGGACAAGATGCAGGTCTTATGGTGACATATAGAAAGGCAAAATAAAGAATTACCACCAACTTGGAGTAACTAATTTCCATTTGATGTTGTAGCAGAAGCCTCATACACAGAATTTCGCAAAAGCGCACAGAACATGGCACAAGTTGGAGAAACAACAGGTGTTTACCTTAGGAGATTTCACAGTTATGGGTTTCTTATCCAGAGACACAGGGCTGGATGGGAGGACACAAGGTTCCTCCAATTCACCTTCTTCATTTACAACTTTTGTGTCTTCGACATCTGAAGATTTTTTGGATACTAAAAAAAAAAAAAGATCAGTGTCAAAATTAGTGTGTAAATACAAAATACATTTATACATTGTTATTGTCCTGAGTAACATTTTTGGGTGCTGTTCTGCTGCATAGATAAATTATGTTGGGGAGGACAGAGTTTATTAATTCAAAGTAAAATTTTACTTTCGATTGTAAGCTCCGGAGTGGGGCCCTCAAAAAGCCCACCATTCCCGACTGGAACAAAACTACCATAAGGCTAGATGATAACCTCACAGGCAGGGTTCTCTTCTCCTGATGTATCTGTATGTCTTAATGTATATTTGTTATGCATGCTAACTGCCCCACTTAAACTGTACAGTGCTGCATAACGTGTTGATGCTTAATAAAACATAACATTAATAACTTATGGGATTCTTACATGGGATAGGGTCATGCAAATTGTCACTAAGCCATTTAGATGGACAATATTTTTCAAATAGAATAAGACTATAAACATTATTCAACACTAACACTGGTCCCTTGTACCGAACAATTAAGCAAATTAAATAAACCATACCTTTCTTTTTCCTTTTATCTCGGATGATTTTTTGAACAACTCTCTTCCAGCGAGGTGCTGAGCTCAAGAGTTTTAGCTTTGACAAGATAGACAAGTCATTGCATACCGCAGGGCGAAGTTCATTGAACAAAAACCTCAAGCGCTCAATGACAGGGGCGCACACTTCCTTGTAGGAGCGTCCTTGTTCCTGGTGAGTCTATAGATAGTGGTCAAACAACAAAATGCAATTAGACCGGTACTAGATTCAGTTTTCCTCCAGATACTAAACTAGAAAGTCAACGCTAACCTTAATAAGAGAGCATTTGGCTTGGTAAACAACACGACAAACATCCGCTACAGATTTGGGAAGCGCTTTTTGTTTAATGTGATCCACATTCAGAGCGGCATGGTGAACCAGAGAAAGAGCTATAGTACCTAAAGGAGAGAGGAAAAGGGTTACTATAAACTGCATGCACAAGCATTTTACTCTTTCATCTGACGTGCTTGGAAAACATACCTAAATCCTCATGTTTCAAAAGACAACACAGCAACAAGCGCCCAACCTCTTCCACAGGATGCTCTGGGGGAAATGTTATTGGCGTGATCAAGTGACACTGCTTACAATACCGTTCTATTTGACACAAGAAGTCCTGTGAATGGGGGGAAAAATATAAGTCGCATGCACAAAACAGGAGACCAATAACCATTTATACAGATTAGTAATATTCAGATTTCAGGATATTGACATTTTATAAATACAGAAATTTTTTTCAGTTTGTTAAGGAAAGTTATAATGGTTTATTCAGTAAGGCGAGCTAAAACATTCTGTTTCACCAACTTTTCCATTATGGAATGCAAACTCTTGCAAATTGCGCCATTAATGCAGGAAGAGAATGTGAAATTAAATTACCCAGGAAAAGCTCATTGTCTGGTGAATGTTTTTCTTGTATCCACTTTTTATGGTTTTATGAATAAACCCCAATTTATTTCGCTTGTAAACACAATATACAGTATCCATACATAACTAAAATAGTTACTTTTGAAGATTTAATTGGCTTAATTTTTCCTAGAACATAAAATGTTGCATTTTCTGTCCCTAACAGAAATTCTCACAAGACACCTGGAATCGACAAGGTAAGAAAATTATCTAGAAAGCATCACCAGATATTTCAATGGTATTAAACACTGTCAAAAATACACACAAATTGTGCAATAAGACCCAATTTGTACCAGCTACTTTCTGGAGACAACATGGGGTCATTGGGAAGATGCTGTATTTATGGCGGCAATGCCCAAAGTATGCAGCATGGAGAAATACTTTTGAACTAGCCACAAGAATGTTTGACGCTCCAATGACCATGGTCTAGAAATTACTCTTCTAAGTACATTATCTAAATCATTTCCTTGTAAATTTCAAAAGCTGTTGGGATTACATTTCTTGTCAAAATTATGATCGCTAGGAAGTTGAGGAAGAGTATTAGAGATCATATAAACACATTCATATCAGACTACATTACAGTAATAACTTGACTTGCCCTGCAAGTTGATTCAAGATAAAGCACCATGAGTTTCGAGGGATATTTAGAGAAAGCAAATTTGGTAAAGAGGATACATTTATTGATCTTTACTAAACATGCTTTCTCTCTTTCTATTGCTATCATGGTACAACTCTATACCTTTAATGGAGATGTAGAAGTCCACGGTGGCCTGAAAGGTAGTCTGGGATAGTCAACTCTTTGAAATACTTACTTTATGCTAATGATAAGCAATTTCTAAATCTTACTATACCCCGACAGCCCCACCCACCACTATTTTAAGCATAGTAAAGAATGTATTATAAATGTACTCCAAAATATATAAGGCCAATGGTATAGAAAAATATTTTTATCATAATCAATAGTATTTTAGATCAGAGTTCACTCTGACCGGTTATTTTACGTAAGTCACAGAAAGCTTTCCAATTTCCTAATATGACTTGTTTCTCTAGGAACCCACCTTCACATTGTGGTCTTGGATATTGTTATCAGCAATTGCCTGTAGGAAAGGCTGAGAATGATCACTCATTGAGAGCCGATGTGAGTAAAGCTTGGCTTTGTTGGCTGCTGCATTTCCAGGGGAACTGCAATGGTCCTCATCTTTCTCTTCGTTGTAACTGTAGTGAATCTGACTGGTCTGCAGACCCCCAGAAAAAATGGAGGACTTCAGCCATTCTAAGAACAAAATATATGTCATATCACATACTTGGCAACAAATTTAACCCAATATTTTACTGTGAAATCGATAATACCAAAAGCTTTTACAACAAAAAATACCATACTCTTATGAGACATGCATTCAATTTGTAGATTTGTGTAGTTTCTAAGGACCTAAAACAGTTCATAAAAACTATAATGTGGGATCAAATGTAAATTGTGAAAATTAATTTCAGCATAAATTTTAAATACTATAAGGGTTTAAAAATCTGCTTACTGGCACACTCAACCTCCACAGGAGACAAGGGTGTACTTAATGCGAGGTAGGATGCATGAAGTCCAAGAAGAAGGCCCAGATTTCTCTCTGTGTCCATGAGAGGGGAAGACAAGGTGCTAAGGTCTGGCGCAGTAATCACTTCTTGATCTGGCTGTTTGTACAATTATTAAAAAACATATCAATTAAACCTACATCATAAACATTGCATTTGGATATTTATTTTTTGGGGACAAGAATATCAAGAGGAAGCCTACAAGTCCTATTAGATCAGAACTATACAAAGTAAACATTTGTAGATATATTTTAATGCTGGTAAGATAGATGGGTGCTTCAGTACTTGAAGGAACCTAGAAAATCTCATTGTTTTTTACTCAGTACCTGACCGCATTGCATCTTACCTCCATGTAATGACCAACACAGAATGCTTGCATTGACTCTCTGGTGTCCTCAAACTGTAGGGCAGCCTCAAGAGCAACTACTGGGTCCTCACCAGCAAAATGAGCTTAATAGAAGAGACGCAAAATATGTGTCAAATAGAAATCGCTGCAGCAAGTCTTGATTTAACCCCTTAAAGACTAATTGCACAAAAAGATTTATTTAGTAGTTACTATATAAGTTACATTTTTTGAAGCAAGCATTCATACCAAGTATTGTGTTTGCATGCAGAGACTGGGCTTGGAAATCCTTTATGTCATAAACTTTTCCATCTATTACAGTCCAGAAACCTCCATCTTTGTTGTGGTTCTCCAGATCGGCTTTACGTATCAATGTCACCTCCTCATTGTTTCTAGAACTCTGGCCACTAAAAAATGAGTCTTTTTGCAAATGAGAAATAAATGTCAGAATGACTTAATACAACCACAAGCATCATCTGCAACACAAGCAATTTTTCTGTCCTTAAGAAAATGTAACCCCCGCCCAAAAAAATTTAATTACTCATTATTCCTGGCCAGGCTAAGTCCTCGTTGTCATCCCTTTCCTTTCCTGGTGCCAAATGATTGAATCTATCGAGAGGCTCTAGAAGACTGGCGAGAAGAGGGATCGCTCCAGCTTCCTGCATCAGCCAAGCATTTTTGGAGAGGAGCAGCACTGTTGACGCCACAAGTTCTGGAAGAAGAACACCTTGCAGAGGCAAAAAAAATAAATAAATCAGGCACACAGAAAGTGTTCAGACTACTAGACTAGTGCATACTAGTCTATCACCATTATAATTGTCTCTCAATATTACCTGTTAGATCACCTGCCACAATACGGGACACTTCTGCAAAATGTCTGTGTGAGGTTGAGGCAATGTTAGTAGCAACAGGAAGTATATCTCCAATGTGTGTGCATAACAAAGCTGTGTATTTCTTTAAAAGGGAACCAACACCTAGGAGTTCAGGGGCTGAATAAAAAAATAAGAAGAAATCAGTGCACAAACAAAAGACTCCATTTTTCATTGAAATACACCAAAACAACATACCATGTGTATTTGTAGTTTGGTCAATGCCAGTGCCAGGGTACAGCTTGCTGATAAGTAATCTCTGAAAACGTAACAGCAGATCCATCGATGCTGACCTCTCCTTACTGTAAAGCTCCTGTTCCAGGCAAGAAGAAAGATGCCTGGCCATATCTTTCAGTTTAGCGATTGTTTGGGAAGCAATGTTCCTGTGAAAGCAAACAAGTAATGGGAGAATGTAATGACAGCAACACAAAGAGAAAAAAAAACCTGCATACAAAGTTTTCATCACATTTTTCAAGATCAGTGCTGTGATACACTTTAGGCCAGAACTCAAATATTTGCAAAATCATTTTCCTAGCTTAATGCAAATTATTTAAAGAACAAATATAAACCAAGATAAATGCTAAAATTTAAGCTTAGAGCTGGAATAACAATGATTCATGTAGTACGAGCTCCGCACTAACCTTAGTAACTGCTGTATGAGCTGCACTAGAGGGAGAGTCTGCTTCCCAGCCGACTCATATATACCAGTATTAATTAAATCCTTATCCAGAGGGGTGCTGCTCCTGTGCAGCGTTGATGCATTGGCTTCCTGTTCATCAATTTCCTTCTCCTTCTGTGCTTCCTTTTTGGCTTCTATATCCTATAAAATTTAAATAAACAAAATATGAAAAGAGCGTGACCATTTCCAACTAAAAATAAAAATTATTTCATAATTAAAATGTTAATTACCTGAATCTCAGCAGTTATTGCAGTTTTTAAAGCACACTCCAGACCCCCATCTGCCATCAAACTGCTCACTAGCAGATCAATCATAAAGCGCCGGCCAGGGCTTATGGTCATTTCATTTCCAGAAGCTGATCAGCACATACAAAAAGAAATACACCAAAGGGGAAGTTGTGAAAATAATGGCAAAATCTGGTAAAACAAATGAAATTAAGCCCTAGTCAACTTTGTATAATTTTAAAAGGAACCCTGCAAAACCAAACATCCTTTAGAGCCTAAATATTGAAATACAGATACAGAGTAAATGAATACATTTCATAGGTAACATGTGGATGATCTATATTTGCAGTTGTAAACTAATCAAATATTGTTTTAATGTTTAAAAGTTATTGAGCTTAAATACACTGATCATACACATCGCTTTGGTAATATTGATAAATACGTAGGGATAGACGACATACCCGCATTCGGAAGAAGGGCAGAGAGGGCCCTGGCTCTCTCTTCGGCTGTTGGCAAGAGGACAGACCATCCACTTTGTAATACAGCTTGGGCAGCTGTCTGCACTGTATTGAGCACCCCGGCATTGCTGGCCAATGTGACTACTGTCTGCTTCAAACTATTTAACAAGGTACTGCCAAGACCAAGGCTCAGGCATTCTGGATCAACTTGGTGGCTAATGGCTGCATGTAGCTACATGGAAGAGGAGATAAAAGGTGCATAATTTAGAATTTACTGTTGTGAGAACAAGTCCACAGTGTATCTCAGTGACATTATAATCCACATTTTGAAATGATTCACAATACAAAGAGTAAACCTAAAACCCAGAGGCTTGTGAGCAGTACCTGCAGCCGCAGCAGATTCAGTGTTGCCACTGCCATGCACTCCTTCTCCTGCGGAGGTGGCCAGTCTGAACTCCCATCCATTCCTTCACTGACTTGGCGTAGCAAGAGGTCAAGCTGTTCAAAAGTCATCGGGCAGACGTCGACCACAAAGGGCACACGTAGACCAATTGACCATTCAGAACAAGAGGACCAGGTGAAACTCTGCATTGTAAAAACAGTAATACTGTTTTAGACTAAATAAAAGGCACGGACAAGAAGTAGCTTTTCTTACAAATAAAATATACATATTTTTTTTACCAAAACAAACTGCTGATATTTCTTTTAAGTCTTAGTTCTTTTGTGAAATAAAATATCAACTCGCATATAGCTCAAAGTTTACATAATAAACACCTAAGTTAGTGCTTTTGCATAAAATATCTGACATAATTTTCAGTCCTCATTCATTTTACTATAGGAAGTTAGTATCTGTGATAAGAATACATAATGTATTCATATGAAACCACTTCAAACTGGTGAGAACTGGGTCAGACAAGAGAATGACAGAAATGAATCCAGGATACATACCTGTGCCGGGCCACATGAAATTCCAACTATGTGTTTGGAGTCCAATCCTGGAAGAACTGAAGGCTCAGGTTTAGCAATTCTTAGGGTGTCAAAATGCTGGCACTGGTCATTGCTCCCCCAACTATAGACTTCACCAGATTCCGTCAAAGCCAAGCAATGAGTGGAGCCCACTGCTACATCAACCACTTTCTTGCCTGAAGGATACAAAAGAACACAAATACTTCAGGGTCCCTAATTTGGCTGTAAACATGGTGGTATACAGGCTTCAAGAATAACGCAGGTATCTAAAGTGCAGCTCTGTTCATTTGAAGATGTGTTGTCAGTCGAAAATTCTTCAAAATTCAGATGCGTCACTGAAACTGAATGCTGCCAATTGTTGGCCTTTTGTAAAGTATAAGTTACACTGTATATTTAGATTTTCTTGTAATCATATTAGCTTTGATAACTATGACACTCAAATCAAAGGGTTCAATAAATAAAACCAATGTAACAATTAAATTTTCATAAGGTATGTGTCCCTGACCTTGTAAGCCATCCAAGATCTTGGGGTATCTGACATGCTCTTCTGTTCCATGGCCCAGCCTCTGATTGTCTCCTTTTCCCCAGGAGTATACCTGTCCATCTTTGGTGATGGCTATTGAAAACTGACTGCCACATCGCACTTTCACAATATCCAGGTCTTGCAACTTGTCAATGAGTTTGGGGGTTTTGCAGCCATCACTGCCACCTCTTCCCAATTTTCCATAGTCTCCATCGCCCCAAGACCATACCTGACCTTAAAAGACAAGAGCAACACATCATAAATAAATACTGCATAATCCAAATATATTTATATAAACCACAGCTTCTCAAACATCTTAGATAAATTTGCCTTAGTTGATAGAATTGTGTGTATGTGAATTAACCTACATTAAAAGATATGGCTAAATATGAATAGTGCAACCAAAAAAAGAGCCCCAAAAAGTTTATCTAGCACAATGTATAGACTACATTTTATGATCCTCTATTTGGTAAAAGCCAATTACAGCACAATTATCTCCATTAAAGCTTACAGCATAACTTATTTAATGAAATACCTAAAGCTTGGTATTTTGGTTTTTTTTCCCCAGTCAAATGTTTTTTTTTTGTTTTTTTTTTTTTTTTTTTTTTTTCAGAAGTGGAGATCAGTGGCAGAAAGCATACTACAATTCCAGCCCTAAAATGCATTTACTCATGGCATACATATAAGATGGGTATTGGTTTTTCTACTTTAGCATCATTACATAGCATTATTTAGCATATAGAGTAAACAAATGCAAGATCAGAAGAAAAAAAAAAAAAAAAAAAAAAGTCCATATCGCTGGTAATTATCCCACGAAAAATAATGTATGAGTAAAGGCAACCCGGACAAACTTGTCTTACACGAAGACACGACAATAATTAACATCAAGAATCACATAAAAAAATGTACCTAGTACAATGCTGGCTGGGACACTTGCACTCACCATTCTCAGTTACTGCCAGTGTTTGAGCATCTCCACTCCCACATGATACATCCACAACCTTAAGCCCTTTAAGTCCAGTTACTAACATAGGGACGGTCTGATCTTCACTAGAACCTAAAGCAAGCCAAAACAAAACATGGAATATACGATTAAAACAGATTCATTTAACCAGTCACATGCATACGACAAATTAAAGAATAACCCTAATAAAATAACATTTTGGTCACAGAGCAACATTTAAATAAATATTTCTGCTTGTGTGTACCAGCATCATCTAAACAGACATTCTATTTCCTGAAGCTAAGACAAAGGATGATATAGAAGCATCTTACCATGACCCAGCCGCCCATAATTGCCACGACCCCATGTATACAGCTCTCCATCTGCAGTGATTGCCGCGCTATATGTGCTCCCACATGCAATGTGCACAATATGTTTGCCTGTCTGCTTGCCACACAATGCAGATATTAACTTGGGCTCTTCTAAGGACCTGATTGGGAGAATACAGACTTTTTTGAGTACAAAGCAACAGATATGGGATAAAAGATAGGAAAGAAAACAAACTACAGAAGGTTATTTATGAAAACA
>VKOC01000977.1:0-106271 GCA_009364415.1 Spea multiplicata | reverse complement strand
ATATATATATGCTGTTGCAGACCACACATACACTGCTTGTTTGGATGTATAATCCTCAAACAGCAGAGCACTGCTCAGGTGAGCGAGGGGGATACAATGAAAAACTGGGCAATGTGAAAAAGGGACACTGGGTGTCCCTTGCATGGTCATTCTGGATGTTAACATCACTGGTACCCCTCCCTGGCCTTTAAGGAAGGGAGATGTGACCGCTGTCATAAACCTCCAGTTGCCTGTCAACATTGACCTTTCCTATTAGGAAAGATGCAGCTTTATTGCATTCTGGAGGTTAAAAAGATGAGAGAGGTGCCTTACATACTTAACCCTTACTGTACCAGCTTCAGCCTTCCGAACCGGTCCTCCCATCTTATTATATAAAGCATGATATGTTATTGTGAGCTATTTCTTTGCTTTCTGTTTTGGCTACGGCAGCAGTGCTGCAACTTGGCTACTGCTTATCTAGTTTCAGAACCATGATTTCATCCAGATGCCTTTGGTGTGGCGTGTCCTGACTTGACGTATGATGGCTCTTGGTCATCTACCAAATCCTAAGGCTCTGTACAGGGGCGTACCTAGAGTATTTGGCGCCAGAGGCCGATCCTGTATATGGCACCCCCCACTTTAAAATGTACCACAATGACACCCACAATAAAACTTAATGTTGGAAAGAATATTTATTTCACACATTTCTAAACTATATGTCAACTGGAAATGACTAGATATCTGAAAAAAGTAAATGATTTTTTTTTAATATTCAAAATAAATCAGTTTGAATAAATAACATTTACTGAACAGATAGGGTACAGCATACCTCTCATCGCTATATACAGATCGATTGTGGTGCAGCGTAACTTCTATCACTGTACACTCAGCCAGACATTGACGCTAGTGCAACATAACCCCCATCACTATGCTGTGCCACCTCTGCCCCTGAAGCAGACTGCATGTGCCACCTCTCCCCCCTGAAACAGATCTGTGCCACCTTTGCCAAACACTTATACATTTACTCACGTACTTTTTTTTCACCCAGTTACCCTCCCGCACCACGTTACCTTACTTGGACATTTCACTGGACCGGGGACCGCACAGCTAAAGTGGGCCCGCATCTTGATGCTGTGGCGCCTGCACACCTGCAGGAACCTGGGCGGGAAAGAGAGTTTCCTCGCACAGTGTAAGCTGTGGGACCACGTTAGGCGGCTGTCGGGGTGCATAGACATCTGTGCGGCTCCAGTGCTGCTCGGCCAGAAAAATCTCAGATGCCGGCATGTTGGCAACCCCCCATAATGAGTGGTGTCGCAACCCTGGGTTGCAAAGATCCATCTGTTTTACTTATTGTTGGTTCCTGGTTTCCCTTTATATCACATCTCCAACACTGGAGCCTGATTCACACATACCCTTTTGCCTGACCGGGTCCTGGCCATAATCCCCTGGAACTGTTTCTCGGCTAGGACCCGACCACTTGCCCGCTGACTTTATCCCCTCATAACTGTAGTATTGACCTCACCAGTGTGCTCTTTTGTAGAGTAAACCCACAGGTGGCGGGGTACATACAAGGGGTCATTCGGAGAGGGAGCCTCCTATAACCACCCAAACAGTGGTTTGGGGTTATACGGACATTGCAGAGCTTGGTGGCCAGGCTGTCTAGGCAGGGTATTGTTGTGTTAATGTGATTATGTCCCTTTTATTGTTACAGTGGTGTTTAAAAGGCTGTGTGTTTCTCAATAAACTGTTGTTGTTCACCTTGACATTAATCTCGTCTAATGCTTGAGGGACCTGCTATATCACTCATTGTCCTTTTCAGGACAATTACAGCACCGGATTTGGCTCCGTCTCGCAGGCTACGGTGCTACTACACGCAGGATACAGAGCCGGTTCCCGATCCCTTCCTCGTAGTATTGTTTAGCGCTGGAAGCGGTTAACCCTTGTGGTTCCGGGAGGAAGCAACAAACAGCTGACGGGTGTACCCAGTTGGGGTACAGGGCTCCCCGTCACAAGTGGCACCCAAGGTGGACCACCCCTCGCTCTCCCTAGGTTTGCTAAAGACTCTGTAGCTTTCGAGTTTTCAGTGTGACAATTTTTTTTATGCACACTTTAGGCTACAGACATGCTTATTCTCAGCAGAGAGCTTTCTCTTTGTTATGTTAAGTCCCATTATACCATATGAACCACTAATCCAGACGTTTATTATCTGGTGACTGAAAAGTTATTATTAACTAATCACATACAGTGTTCTGGAAGTAGTACGAGCTGGCATCACATATTCATATTCCCTAGCAACATAATCCATAATCCTGTCAATTTGGCATAGTAAATGTCAAACACATTATACACAAAACCGTGTCTGTTAGAAAACAGTGCCCTGAACACATGTAGAAAATAATGACTAGGAAACACCATATACCCACACTTGTCCCTGAGACTATGGTAAGAGAATGGTAGCTGATTTTTGGGATAGGCTTTTGAATTTAGCCCACTGATTCCCAGCCCTGATTAATACACAATTATTGTTTCAGATGTTGCAGATGTTTTTTTTCCCCTCAAATTAGTACAATTTATTCTGTAGTATAAAAGTACACATTTATGTTTTTCTGTTTATTTCCAGAATGGTTCTAGTCTTCACATAATAACATCTCAAGGAGTCATTTCTTATTAAATACATTCGAAATATTGCCTCCCCAAACATATTTCTTTTCGAAAACACAAAAATATGTCAGTCGTGCGATTTCTGTTTTCTTATTTAAAATTGCTGTAAAATATGGTGTTGTTGGCCCTCAACAAAAGCACGTCCATAGTACTGCAGAACTGAACCAGTTTTATAGAAACTGATCAGTAAATTGTTCTGAAGTGTTTTGAAAGCAACGCAGAGTACAGTACTCAAATGTCATGGCTGTGGATGTTCTGAAAGAGAATTATTAACTGTTGTTAATCTTCTACTTCAAACAGATCAGCATTTCTTCACGGTGGCAGAATAATGCAGCGCTGCTGGAGTTGGAACCTGATTGCAGAAAAGCACAAAGAAACCTAGAGTTTACCGGGTAAACAATAGCAAAACTGTGAATGTGGACTTTCTCAACAATGTATGAGGCTTATGGATTGGAAAAGCACATGAAACACCTGATCAATTATTGCTAACAAAAGCCTTCCACTACAAACTCACAGAACAAAACCGCTCCGTCTAAATGAAAGTGGTAACGTTGTTCCAGTAGATGGCATTCACCCACTGTAGAAGTAAATCAATAATTCAGGCGCTGGAACTTGCTATGAAAAGACATACATAGCATATCAGAACAGCTAATCCAAGGAGGACCACAGGATGCCATTTGTGACTCATGTAGAGAAATTAGGTTGGGCTTTTTTTCTGAGCGACAGTGCAAGAGAAATTGCTGGAAAACATTAACATTTTCATCTAAATGGATAAAAATGTAATTTAGCCCTCATCATCTTTCTTATTATAGGTATCTAAAAGGACTAAATGAATTTCCTTTGTGAAAGGTGTACAATTTAAATCTAAATCGTGCATTGTAATTAAACTTTTGGCATTTCACTGTAAAGCAACCAAAACTATGAAAACATTATATACTTAAAGCACACAAAAAAACGCCATCCGACTATTCAGTAGAGCTCATATTCTAATGACCACTTTGCTATCATGTTAATTTCACTCAAAATAACACTGGGAGTAAATTAATATGTAACAGTGCATGTGTGAAAACATGTAGGCTGCTTTTTTGCAGACAGAAATGATTTAACACTGATGTCCGAAAACATCAGTACCCATTAAGCTACAAGTGTTAGAATAAAGAGTGGTTGCATTCTGGGATACATAATTATTAAATATATACAATATATGAACATATTATTTTTAATAAATATTCAAAAGGTTTTAACTAAAGGCAGTCCAGAAACACAATCAATGTAAAGACATTCATTGGTACCCAATCTGAATTTCAAGTAGTACTGCAGACTATAGTTATTTGTCTTTTTAGATATTATATATTCAGTTTCATTCACTAAATGATAAACTATGGAGAGATTGAACATTTTATCTTGCTGCATTAAATATGAGTAATGATTATCTGTATTGTAAGAAGTGCTAAGTTTGTAAATTGTTGGCACTATATAGATAAGCGGTAATAATAACAGAAATAATAATAATAAAATGTCCACTATGATGGGATTTTTGACACCATACAACGTGCACAAATGGATTACTGATCCATATGATAATCAACTCTGCTTTTAGAAAAGCTGTGTGAAAGAACAACCAATACTTCATACTTGGTATAGTGATATAGTTCACTTTTTCTACATTTTTCTAACTCTTCACAAGTGAACAGATGGAGTTACGCTGGAGTTCAACTGGACCAAAACTGCAGCACCTCTCATTTTAGAAGCACTAGATGCTCTGTTTAATTTACATTCTCTGTTTTATTTACTTACCTCATCTAACTAGCTTCGATTTTCCATCATAGTTTCCTGCTTATCATTTCTCTTTTTTCCCACTTCATTAGACTTTGTTGACTCTTGAGAATATGATTAAGGAAATCCTATCTATTTTAAAAGTAGTGCTTGCAGAATTGCTTAACAGTTTAGAAGAAAAGCGTTAGTTTACTTAGTCTGCGGAAGCTGACTATCACCAGCCGTAAGGTCCCTGGTGTTCACTGCAGAAGCCTGTCTTTGCCTAGATGAGCTGGCTGTGTCTGAAAAGCATGCTCAGCTCCTCACTTCAATCCATATCTTACCTTCTCATCTGGAATGACCTTACCTTACATGAACTTCTCTCCTTTCTTAAAAAATGTTCTATTACTAACCAAACTTAAAGGCAGCTCTTCCTCCAAATTCCACTCCAACTTTTTCTGTTCAGGGAGCTTGAAACCCAATCTATCCCCATATCCTTAACTTGCTGCATGACTTTTTACAGTTCTCGTCTATCATCTCTACACTAATCCTGAATTACTTCAATACACACATTCATAATCCCACTGATCTTGCTACCGATAAACTGCTGTCCCTCACCTTCACTCACTAAAATCAAATGGACCTACCCATTTTCAATACCTTTTTCTCTGAGGACTTCCTACACTAAAATGTATGCTCTATTCTTATACCTCTGCTCTCTATCTTGATAAACAAGAATACTTTGTAACTGTAATTTTATCTTTCCCTATTCCATTTTTGGGGGCTTTTTACAAGATTTTGGAGTGTTTCTGTGAAAATGTTTGCCTATTCATTCAGTAGAGCATTTTCAAGGTCAGGCACTGATGTTGGACGAGAAGGCCTGGCTCCCAATCTCTGTTCCAGATCGTCCCAAAGGCATTTGATGGGGTTGATGTCAGGGCTGCGTGGGTGCCAGTCAAGTTCATCCACACCAAACTCACCTAAACATGTCTTCATGGACCTTGCTTTGTGCACTGGGGCACAGTTATTGTGGAATAGAAAAGGGTCTTCCCAAACTGTTCACACAAAATTGAAAGCATAGCATTGTCCAAAATGTTTTGGTATGGCTCGGCGCCCCTCACTCTCCGTGACTCCGTTGCGGTGCCGGCGTTTCAAGCTGAGTGCCGGAATTATTCTGGCGCTCAGCTGTGAAGCGCGCACCGCAGCACAGCGGGATAGTGACAAGGGGCAGGAGGAGGGGGATGGGGGGCACCACAGGGCACCAGAACACTTAAGGCCGGCTATGGTTGGATGAGTTTGGTGTGAAAGAAGTGGACTGGCCTGCACAGAGCCCTGACCGCAACCCCATTGAACACGTTTGGGATGGAGTGGAACAGCAGTTACAAGCTAGGCCTTCACGTCAAACTAAATATTAATGTCTATATACTTGGAATGAGACGTCATCAAAGTCCCTGTTCATGTCAGGTGTCCCAATACTTGTGTCCATATATTGTAGCACATGTCAGAAAAAGTGTGGCTTTATTGCTGCTGCATCACAACAATGAATTCCATTGAAACAGGAAAACGTAATAGATAACAGAGCAATGTAAACTAATTACACTCTCGCTTAATCAAAGCAATGAATTAGCTCTTGACTCAACTTGACATTAACATTTGACAATTATTACAGGAAATATTGATGTCAGTGCTCTTTAGTTTTAAGGCAATACTTTCATTTAATTATTTGGTTATTTGGATGATTTATCCAGCACTTTTATGCTAAGATATGCTTCCTAAAATCATATAAACTGTGTCTTGGAAAGGCGGGCTACCTGATTAGTCAGAATGCAGAAATGTAACAGTGAATGCATGTCTAAAATTACTTTAAAGTATGAAAATTCTTCGGGATATAAAATCTTATTATGAACAATTAGTTACCGAAATTCAGTGGTCTTTGCAATCAACACCTAATGAAAATTTGAGATGAATTTGCATCAATCACATTTGCACATATTTTTGCCAAATTCTTAACTTACAGTTCCATATATGGCTAAAATAATGCCTAGAAAATTCCCTTGACCTCTTCTTTTTCATTGTTCCACACAGATATGGGTGCATGGCAATGTAACAGAGCTCAGTTATGCTGTACCTGTTACAGCCCATTGTAATGCTGGTGTAGAGGAAAGCAGGGAGATTTGATCCTTCATATGAAATTTAACAGATATCTTTCTTTACATCCTCCCTGCTTTTCAAAATCTTCCTAAGAACACAGTGCATCGGCCTTTGGATTCATTAACCACCACCAGAGTCCCTACCAAAGTGCAGAACTTTTTTGACCAGGAGAGGAGATGTGTGGCAACACATCCAGCCACCCCAGGAGCACTAGACTTTAGACACATCGACAAATAATGCATAGGGTGAAGGAATGAGTAACTATGGAGGAGATATTTGATCCTAATATTTAGTTATACTAGTGGATGTCTCTCACTTTCTGGGGTTGGAATGCAGTGTGTTTGGCAGACAGGGTGGTGGCACACACAGTCCAGATGCCAAAGCAGTCCAGATGCTGAGCCTTTCAAGTGGCCTGTTGGTCCTGTATTCTTTGTTTCTTAAAAAAATGGTTCCTACCTCTGTTCTGACTGGCTGTCTGGGTATATTGCAGTAAGAAGGGGAAGCTGGGTCTATGTAGCAGCCAACAGCTGCCTCATACATGATGATGTGTACTTGCCTGTAAGTGACTGGCGGATTAGAGAATAGAATAGTATCCCTGCTTTTTCCCCTGCTGATACAGTTTTACTTTAAAGAGCCACCTATAATAAGAATATATAGTAATTTAGAACCCGTTTGTCTGTTAGTATATAAATTAGTTCATGCTAACTTGTGACCGTGAAGATCAAAACTTTGCAAATTGGCAAATCTCTAAGAATCCATTACAGCCAAGCTATACATTAGAATTATCTTCATGGCACTAAACAAATTGATAGCGGTTGTAGAAGTAATATCCTGTCTTCCTAATGCTCCCTTATCTTTATTTTAATTATTCTTTTTTTTGTAGATGAAGTGACAGTAACACCCTAGGGTAGTTAATCTGGTAAGTAACATTGCAACTATCTCTGTGATCAATTTGTAATTTATTTGAGGGTTTTCTTTTACTAACAGAGTCATTTACAAAAAAACTTGGTCTGAGACATTGTTTTTAAATAATTTCGAGCCAGTATATTCTCCTGAATAACATTCATAGGATATTAGTGGAGTTTATCATGGAAAGTATCGTGGGGGGCCATTCTTTAGTATCCATCTTTCAAACTCGACTAGCTTTGCTGTAAACCCTTATTGAGAAGAAAAAGCTTTGTGTTCCTAGTTGTCTATAGAGTGTTCCCCCAAAACTAAGTTTGTTTTGAACACGTTTGCTTAGATCCTATAAGAAAGAAGCGACATTTTTAATTAAGCCTTATGGTCATAAAATTCGTTTATGGTCATAAAATATTTGTAAGAATATTTAACACAGCCGGTGTTTATATCAAAGGAAACTTTGAAATACTTGTTACCATGTGGCAATGGTCTGAGGGGATGGATTGAAGGTTATGAAAAAGCACACAGATGGTCTGGATATATAATATTCCCTGTACATATCATGTTTTCTCTGTATACAATGTTGTTAACAAATATTTACATGTTGTTGAATGCTGTTAAAACGTGGAACTTGAGACCTCGTTGATGTGTTAAACGTGTCTTATTGCTGTTACAGAGATCAGCATTAATATTTGATGATAAAATATGACACGACAAACGTCTGATTAAGACACACGCCTAAAATGAATTACAACCGACAAACATTATCTTCTTGCATAAACAATTGAAAAATAAGGGCTCTGACGATTTCCGCGTTTTAAAAGATTAGCCGTTTGCGTTGGTAGACAGAAAAAGAAATAATCAAATCTAATTGCGGAATTTGAGCCGGCACATTTTTCCAAGAGGAATATTTTTGGAACAGTGACAAATTCTAATTAGCAAGTCTGACAAGAATCACTGCGCGATCTGAAGGAATGGTTGGAACAAAGTTGGTTATCTAATGTCTTTCCCACCCTAACGCAATGCCGTTTTCCTCTGGGCCTGGTTACCATAGAAACAGACACTCTTGGTCATTTCCCCTGGGCGCCACAATGCCAATCACACCACCAGCTGTGCGTCTCCAAATAAAATATATATATAAGATATATATATATATAAAAAAAAGATTTCAAAGTGTTTGAAATCAAACTTTCCAGAACATGAAACTGTTAAGAAATATTCATGAAGGTTGTGCAGGGAATATACCGTTTCTATCCAGATTTTGAATGCATATTTTTTTTGTTCTTGGCAATAAAATTGGAAAATGAGCTGTATTAGCCGGAGGCTAGGACATTTTCTAGACAGCGCTATGGAGATACACATATAAAGCCGTGTATGGGAATGTTCATGGATCTGCAGCTACCTGGCAGTCGGCCCTTGCAAACAAGTACTAGGTGCTCAGCACCTGCTGTGAAAGAAGTGTCATTGCCTGTCAGTATCGCTTAGGCTTAGCCATGATAATACTTCCCACTGGCATAAGAGTTATCAAAACTAAAGCTAACTGACAAGGCTTTAGACAACCTCATATTGGCTACTTCAGAAAGTGTTAGTCATGCAGAAAACCTTCGACGTCCTGCACGTTAATTGAAAATAAAACCTCATGGATCAGTGTAATTCATTCAAGAATTAGGGAAAGGGGGGGAAATAATCATAATTGATAGCTCCAAGGAAAAATGAAGGGACTAAGGAACAACTAAGTTACCGTATATTATCTATTATTTTACAATGTATAAGATGCCACAATGTCTATAAAACTAATACTAGGGTGGGGGATGGGAGTCAAAGAATTGCAGTGTAGGTTTTTGTTTCTTCCACATTGTAGAGAAGATAATACAGTTACATTCCTGATAATTTAACAGTCCAAGCCCACTTTAATTGGAAATGGTCTTACAAATTAGAAAAAGTATTCACCACTATACTACCATTAAAAGTGTGGGGTCAGAAATACAGTGTAGATGTTGTTAATGTTGTAAATGACTATTGTGGCTGGAAATGGACAATTTTTAATGGAATGTCTTCAAAGGCATACAGAGGCCCTGTATCAGCAACCATCACTCCTGTTTTCCAATGTCATGTTGTGTTTGCTAATCCAAGTTTACGTTTAAAAGACTTATTGATCGTTAGAAAACCCTTTTTGGCTCCTTCTTAACCACCAACCCAGGGGTAAAACCCGCAGATTCGTCCATGGAAAGGAGTTGAATAGGCCATGCCGTCCACCCCAGCTCCCCCTCTTTACCCAGTTTTTCCATGACCACCCCTGGGTGGCCAACTGTAAATTCCACAGGCTCAGCTGAACTGCCTGGTGCTGAAAAGTGATCCAAAAACTCTCTTCAAAACTCCACAGGAGAATGTCTGTTGCTTTGCTGTTCCGATAACTGTTTAGCTAAGGACACATCTCCACCTTGAAGCAGAGAAAGACATGGTGAGTCTCCCCCCTCCCCCGAAGAAATTGTGCTAAAAATGACAGCTTGCATCCCACTTGCACTGGCTGTTGTTATATTGCCAACAGAAGCCTGAGTGTTGCTGGCCTTCAAATGGAGTGGGAGAACAAAATCCGTCTCTCCCGAGAAAAGACTATAAGCCACCCCGATGCGACGCAGGTCCCATCTCCATTTGATCCCAAGTCATGGACTGGTAAACCGCCAGCCGTTGGCAGAACTACTTGTCATATATCGATCAACCTAGACCACCATAAACAGGGCAGGCGTTCCATAATAAGAAGCTTTCAAAAGTCGCCAGTTTTATCTGCTGAAGCTAAGTGTTAGTGTTGGTCTAAGTGCTTACGTGTAAAGGTGATTGGAAACTATACTATTTCAATATAACTACACATTGCACCGCCACCAAATGATTAAAAAGCTGCCCTGGAGGCCTTACAACCAGTTACCATACCCAGAACTGTCTGAGAAATTCCAGTGAGTTCCAAGCAGTCATTTATTTCTTGAAGACAATTGAGACATACTGTATTTTAATGTCCTCAGATTTGTTGCTGATGCTATGTTACAGGCACTAATCTATTGGCCTTCATTAGAGGGTGGAGGAGAGAGATGTTAATGTCAAGTATGACATATTTATCTCAGTACGTCATGTTTATTGCGTATTCATCTAAACATAAATCAGTCCTAGAGATAGGCCCACAAATCTTCCTGTTTATGAACTGTAAAGTTCTAGAGATGTTTCATTTGGCGCATTTGTTTCTATTACATATCACAGGGATTTGAAAGATATACTGTAGGTTTCTGAGTCTTTGGTATATCTATATTCTGTCTGTATTATTTCCTTTATATCTTGAACAAAACAGCACAGAAGGAAAAAAAAACACAACGCAGAAAACTGATCCATTAAACAAAGTGAGTAAAGCGCTATCTTCTGTAATCACTCATTGGCCTTTTAATATGTACAGGGTGTCTTTAGTAAACTATTCCATTCACACTTAAGCTCTATCATCTGGTGTAAGGCTAGTCCGCATACCTAACACTCTCTCAGTAATGTAGTACTAGCTTACGTTACATCTAAGCAACCACAGAATTTAGATGATGACCTGCTTGTCTAGCATCTCCGTTCCTTAATGAGAGAACATGAACTCAAATGTATTATGTATAAAACATGAATGCAGTGCTAAAAGAAAGACATAAATGTTCTGTCTTATGGACCACTGGATTTATTGCTATGCCAAAGAGCTGTAAAAATGTACAGTATTAGCTGTAGAAAGACAAGCACAAGCCGTCTCTTTTGGTGTTATAAGCTGGACAGAACATTCTGTGTATATCTAGACCTCCTCATACCAAAAATAAATGGACTGGCCCAGTGACCTGGGAAGTAGCAACTTCCATCTACAATATACAAAAAAACTCCATAACAATACCCCTCGTCTTATATTTGAGGTTGTCTTACAATCCGACCTCAAATAGAGGTCTGACTATAAGATTAAGATCTAGATCCCCCGCAGCGCTGGACTATGACGGAGCACCATAAATATGAAAAAATAGTTTGCATGTGAATTAATATTTAGTAGTAAAACTTTTTTCCTATAGGGTAGTATTATATTCAGGCTTTCTTCTCCCCCCCCCCCTAAATTAATATTCACATTCTTTTGGGGGGGGGTCATCTTATAATCAGGGTCTTCTTATAATGGAGCAAATACAGTAAGTCTTTGTGTCGTGAATTTTAACAAATTTACTCACAAAAAGATAGAAACAATACCTTATTCATAAACATATATTTTTAAAAAACACATTTTCCATACATGTAGTGTCTTTTTTGCTCAATTATTATTATTATTTATTTATTTTTTTAAAATGTTTCTAGCAAAATCCCTGCTTCTGGTTTGCATGGTGTCTATTAAAGGGTATATGTAGGGTATCCTATAGAAATGCCTTATTATTTGTGTAATCTAAATTGGGTGAAACAAGAGGTTTTCGAGAATTATGTTATTAACGTATTAGTATTATTCCCTATAATTGATATAGTACCAACATATTTTGCAGCACTGGGAGATGAGGCTATGAATAAAAATGACATGCTTGCACCATAAAGCTCACAGGCTTTCGCAGTTTTGAACGACATGAATAAGTCCCAGTATATAAGAAAGATGTAGTCCTTTTAGTAGGTGCGTGTAGGACCTAATAAATTTAAATACTGTTTAGACACCACGCTGACAGGTAATTTGTGGCAAAGAGGTAGAGAGAAAATTGCAACACAGCACAACGAGATCAAAGAAGGCAATTTGCATGATTAGAATATAAAATAAGACGCATCTTCTTTCAAAGTCGGAAATTTTTTTTCCCCTTCCTAACCAAGTGATTAGCAGCCTCCTGCTAGGTATGTTGTGAACTCTTTGTAGTATATGCACCTAACTTGTTTTGATTCCAATCTCATTAAGAAAGGATATCATTTTCAAGTTTGTATATTAACCATGCCACTTAGATCTATTCTGCATTAAACCAAAGTCTTCATTTGGTTTTATTCCAAATTAAATACATTATAAAAAAAATATGCATTGATTTGTAATTAAGGGCTTAGCTATAGAAGCAGGTCTGTTTACAACAATCTTTCCAAGTGGGATAAGCAGCCTCTAAAAAATAAAAAGCAACTTTTTTTCACATCTGTGCGTGTATATCCAACCGATTTGATGTAAAGATAGTTCAACAAAATCGTCTGGGAAATACATTTTTTTTGTAAATATATCATGCTAAATCGGACAGCCTCCCATCAAAAGTGGTAGAGGCTAATAGAGTGCTGGAAGTGAAACATATATGGTATAGGCATATAGCTATCCTGAAACTAAGACTGAGGTCTGAATCTTTACATCAGGAAAAATGGGCAGACTAAATTGGCAGACTGGTTCTTCATTGCCATCAAATTCTATCTTCCTACCCAACGTTTGGCAGCTGATTGTTTTCACAAAAACATTTTAAAACTAACATTTTTTTCCCCATTATAACGTTAGCTTTGTAATGCATTCATCATCAGAAGTGATTATTTGACAACTAAATATATGCCTCTGTTCGTTTAGGCTTAAACATTCTCAATTCACACAGTATTTCCACCCACAATGTATGAATGTTGCTAGCAGAAGGTGCACAGTGGGAACTTTATAAGCCTTTATCATTCCCAAAATAGGTATTCTGAAGCCTTATAATAGCAATGACTGGATTCACACTGTCACATCTTTAGGCCTACCATGCTAGGGCATGATAGTAATTAGTTGATGTCCCTAAATGGTACTCCAGAGATTGTGTAGCTGTCTTTTTATCATGCCTTACAAATATTTGCATCAAAAGTAGACCTGAGCAAACATTGTAGCATAAAAACATGGTTACTCGATCCACAGAATCAAATTGAAGAAACATTCAGTTATATGACAGAAAGGAAGATCTTCCCAAGTAAAGGAAAGTAAACCTTGCTGCTTTCCTTGGATTCTTTCTCCATTTGTCCCGGAGAAGGTTGGAGGTGCATTACTCAGCTCCAGTAGCGTTATACATTGCGATCTGTCTCTTCATTTTCCAATCAGTTTTAATATGAACATATATATGTTTATTAGATGTTCTGATGTATGTCCGGTCCATTTTGTAAAAATTACCTTGTAACGTCTTAAAACAATGTAGCTTATCTGCCCTGGGTGGCTGTATTTAGGAGTCTGACTTCTGTGTGTCCATTTGCTTTTGCCTGGTTGGAGGTAAACAGTTGTGTTTCGAAGCTTTACAAACATTTCCTGATTGTTTTACAGACTTAGTGGTAGGCTTTTAAATAATATAAATAACGAGTATACATTGATTTATGTTTTATGTCCAAACATAGGGGTATGGCTGCTTAATGTTGGGAATGAAATGTTGCTGAAATTGCTTATTAAATGGACAACTCAAAATGAGAAAAAAAAAGCATATACCTGACCCAGAACATGCAGCCTTGTTGCAGCAGGTGCCCTCCTCCTCTATAGTCCAAATATTCTTGCCACTGATTGGCTAACTGAAGCATCCAATCAGTGACAGGAAAGTGTTCCCATTAAAATCAATAGGAGTACTCTCCATTCATGTGCACAGGGTCTGAACAGCATTCCCAGAATATGTCACGTGCAGCTGAACACATCTTCTGAACAGCATTTAACCGGGAGGCAGGGGAAGGCAATGCAGCTATCATATGCCTTAAAGTGCATGTGGTGGCAGGGGTGTCGCTTTAAGAGTCAAACTCAACTGTGATGGAGATAAATTGAAGCCTCTCCTAGCAATTCTCCAGGCCCAGATGGTATTGTGAAGTATCTACCTGTTGAAGCATGTCAGTTCTGTTATAGGGGAGAAAATAAGGACATATCGCAGGGAGGAAGCTTGGTCTGCTAACAGATCAGTAAATGTAGTAGTACATGTGCACCAGTCAAGAGTGTATCTGAGTAAAGGCAGATTAGGTATATGTGGCAAAGTCAGAGCTATTATTTATGGATTTATAGAGTGCCATCTGCAGTGCTGGACAATAGATAACACAACGTAACAAGTAGTGCATAATTTGACTTACAGAGAAAAAATGTATGGAGGGCTCTGCTCAAACAAACTTCTTGATGTAGAGGTTAATAAATTGGCCGAGATTTGCATCGTGTGTGTGTATATAGAATATATTAAAAAGCCCCATATTTTTAAAAACAAACATTTCAAACCCAATTTGAATAATAGCAACACCATCTTAAAAGCAGGGCCACTTTTCATGTAAGCATTTGAATGGTGAATTGTTGCAAGCCAGGGACAATAACGTTTGTTGCCGCTTCCTGCGTGTCACCAAACAACTTTTATTCCAAAAATATTAGCGATCACAGCTGTGTCTTTCACTCAGCAGGGCCATTTACATGCTAATCGACAGCAGAACTGTAACGAGCCACTTCATTTCAATTCTAACTTGAGTGAGTTGTTTAGACCAATGCAGATCTCCATTTATTTCATCATTTGGCATGACAATGGAAAATTCCGGACACATTTCCTTTTTAATAAAAGTAACCCCCACACAAATACCCCTATTCTATCAATTTAGATATTGGTTTGTGACACTAAACTAAAATGTGAAATAACCTTCTTGGCATTATGTCTGTATCAGATAATACTGGTTAAGTTAAAGGCACAGTTAAAAGCAATGAACTGGTACGTCTTTATGCCCAATTCTAAAGCAGGTAGAATGTCACCTTGATGTTGTTGATGCGATAGCAGCTGGCACAACCAAAGGGAATTCCCAAGTTGCTGACGGTTTTAGAACAAGCCAAAATCTCAGCAATATGAACATTTGCCTCTTTATAATACTCATATAACTATAGGTGGGAGAAGGAGCACTTTTTGAAGTAGTAGTCTCAAAAGCTTGCAATCCAATGCACTGAAGCTAGCTGATAAAAGTATCACCTTCAGCAAATTTGATGGTGTAATAAGATAATGAATTCTAAATCGTTTGTGTCCAGTAAAATAATCATTAATGCTTACAATAAATTGGGCCATTTTTATAATTTTATATTTACTATTGCTGCTTCATTGGTTGCAATCGCAACTGGAAATCTAACTTTTAATAAAAGATGCATGTAAAGTTTTTATCACATTCAGAGGTCACTGGATTACTCTAGGTGTTGGATTGCCAAAGCTCTAGCACGTTTTTAAACAGTGTTTTGGGAAGGTGTCTTGAACAAAAAAAAATAATCTATTCATTGGGAATTATATGTTAATAGTGACATGGTGGCATTGTTTAACATTTCAAAAAGTAACCTCATTGGTTGCTATTAGGGTTGCCACTGTTGCGAAAAAAGACATAAGCGTCGGGCCCTGGTGTGCGTGTGTCTGTCTGTCAGAGCCTGACCTGGGGTGTGTGTGTTTGGGTGTCGGTGTGGCAGAGCCTGTTCTGGTGTGTGTGTGTTTGGGTGTCGGTATGGCCCATGAAATGGTGGGCTGGTGGACATTTAAGCCTGCTGTCCACAGGGGAGGACTATGCAACCATTGGCAGTTTGCCGGACTTAGCAGGGTCCTGGAACGCAAGTGGAGGGAGCTTATGTGCTTTGAATACTTTCTTTAAAGCACAGAGTCTTTTCTTCAGAGGTCTCGGAGGTCCCACAAGCTTATGTGATCTTTTATTGAGGCGGCGTAAAAAACGAACGCATGTACAAAGTTGCATTGAACAGACCACAAGACTACAACCAAAAGATCAGAACAGGACATTTCTTATAAGTAACATAATTGCGTGCTTTATTGATATACAGAGTAAAGCATCATATAATACAATAGTAAGGCATATTTTTGGTGAACTTGATATGTTGTGAAAATGCAGGAACAAAACAAACATTTATATAAAAATAATTAGTAACATTTTTGCAGTGTCGTTAACACTATTTATCAGGATGGCCCAATTAATAAAAACAGATACAGGATAATGATATGACACGCCATAAAATGGCAACGTAATGAATTATACTGCTTATGTTTTAAACTGTAATACTCTGTGGTTAAAAACAGTAAGATTGTTTCCAAATAACACCCAAAACAACAATAAAGCTCTTTTTTCTTTAATTTCTAAATATAGAAATATATATTTGAAAAGAAAAAAAACTCACTCCAAAATCAATGCGTAATAGATAAACAAAAAAGACAAAAACCGTGCAAATTCCTTTTCGATTAAAAAAAAAAGTCACACACGCACACAAACATCTGTCATGAAGTCTTTATGGGAGCTTGGTTAAAAGACCTTGGGAGAACGAGAGGTGATTCTTTTCAAAAGTAAAGCTTTTAATATATTTATAATAATACAAAAAGAGTAAAATTACATTTGAAGGAACATCAAGGCAGCCACATAACCTCTGAAACAAAAAAAGTCATTATATACCTTCTGCTACAATGTACTGTAAATTGAAATGTTAAAATGGGTCACCCATTATGATGTTAATTTTACTACGCAAGGTAAAGGATATATACGTGAATCTTCGCTTACAGGCCCAATGTACCAATAGCCATTTTAAAGCTAGCGGTTATCTCAACGGGTAACTGCTAATTAGAAAAAGAAAAAATCTCATCATTGATAAGATCAGTAGGCTTTGCAAGTGAATGTTGTGTGATCCTTCAGAGCATTTTAAAAATCTAGATCTCCTAGGTAGGTGGTGACACTATCACGTCATGTCTATTGCAATTTAAAACCAGAGCACCTAAGGTCGAGACTTTAAATAAAGCATGGTAATATCCGATTCTATAGAAAGTAGTCCATGGCATACTAGTTTATTAAGGCAATGGTCTGGTATATTGAACCAATTAATGGCTGATGTTCTACCTCAATTAACTGCCCAAACCGCTGTTGGTAATCCATGGGCAAGCTTCGTACAGAGGACACCTATGTGATGTACCATGCATGTAACAGAACATGGAGTTTATAAGTGTTTTAGTGAAATAATAGTTAATATCATTACATAATAGGAACTATTCTTGGCTTTGGCAATCAAGCAATTATTATTTAGGCCTATTATTAAAATTGAATTATTATTAATTACAACATGTTACTATTTTTACTCATTCAATGGGGACATTTCATAAAAAGATTTTTAATAAATCCTTGTTCAGGTAACAGGTACATTTGAAATGTAGTAGCTTAATGCCAAAACTCCATGCACTACGTGAGCATAGCTTTCTCCAAAAGTGCAGTCCCACGGACTCAAGTGAACAAAAGTCGGTCAAAAATGGAGAAAAGCTTTAAAAGTAATATGTTCAATACAGATGCATGGATGTGCAACATATACACATTTATTTCTGGTCTGTTCCCCTGTTAAACTCGCTTACACCAAATCGTATGGATTAAGAACAATCCAAAAAAGTTTGGGACCATCCATTGTGAGCAGCAATCAGAAGCCTTCATACAATGCCGTACTCTTGAATATTATTTACTTGCTTCATTAAGTGACCTAAATTGCTCTCTTGGTCATATCCCTATATATTCACTTACCTTTCTCAATGCATATCAGGTTAGGTACCTCCTATATGCTATACTGAACTTTTAGCTCTCTGACATCACATATGCTTTGTAAGGCCCACTCTTCTTGCAGAAAAGTGCAATATAGCAATGTCAACTGTAACACTACATGTATAACAATGACCGACATTGGTTCACACTGGCGTGAGACTGTACTTTTAAGAGCACTTACAGTGGCGTTTGGTTTACAGGGGAAGTGTACTGGCTGCACAATGCCCATTCATACAATGGATAACGTGGCAAAGATGTCACCTATCCTACTCAGGGACACCACAAAACCAAAGTGAGGTAGGTGTAACATGGTACCCCATGATTGATGATGTTTACACAAAAACACAAGAGCCCAGTAGGACCCACTGAGTAGCTGCTAGAGGTAAAATGTTTCCTTTCCCATCAATAGCTATCTCTATAGCTATAACTAATAGTGTATGTATGATAAGGTCAGCCATCCTTTCCAGCAAGACTCATTTAGATTCTGTCCCGTCACACTGACCCTTCTGACAGGTAGTAATGAGCACCTGATCCACTGCTGTCAAAATGCGACCTAGTCTTCCTGCAGCTTAGTACGGATTGAGATGGAAGGTTGACATTTTATGCTAAATATGGGTATGTGAACTGTTTAAGGTAAAACACTCAGTTGTAGTTTTTGTACCCTGTTTCCAAAGTGTTGACACGACGAGATGCAGCTGATCTAAACTATGTTATGAAGCCGAGAACACATTTGGTGAAAATGGATTTTGCTGATTGCTTTTTTTTACTGGAGAGCTATCATTTCCAGGAAGTCTGTTAAAGCAATTCCCTTCCCAATAGAAGCTCTTTTCACATGACATGACAAAATAAGTAAATAGCTACAATTTTTTGGTTTGCAATAGCAGCAATCAACTGCCGTCAGTATAAAGGGGAATCGATGCTCCTGGCAATTAGTTGAATAGTCACTTCCATTGCCAGAACTGGAAGTCTGGTACTACAGGTGTATCTCACAGTAAGCGGCCTTCCTTTTACCAACATTATCTAATTATAAGCGCCACTGCGATCAATGACATGGGTTCAAAAGTATTATTTCTAAAATGTCACAATGCTGGCTTGACTCATATCAGGACACAGAAATAAAACCAGTAGGCAAGATATAATTTTTCACTTAGAAAAGATTAAACTACTGCTCATAGTCAGGTCAGGGGGTTTCTAAAGCCATGGTGACAGAGCAAGGAGGACAGAAGGTTTTCTGAATATTCTAATTTTCCAGGTACGGCTGCATTTATCAAATACAGAATACTGCAAAAAAACAGAACTGAGGTTCCTTAAAATCATTAGTCCTGGGGAGCTGACCTTACAAGATCAGTAGTTCACCATGTGGATGGCCAATGGTCTTGTATGCATATAAGACGACACGAAAAAAAATTGGGGCTTGGTAAAAACCTTACAAAAAGATCTTTTTTCATAACTTGCCCTTTTAAGTGCTTCTGTGCTGGACTGCTCACCTTTAATGGAACAATGCCCATGGGAAGCTCTAATCTCTGACACATGATGTCTCAATAACCACATTTCAGTAATTAGCTTGAACCGTTTAGTTACACTACCTGTGCAAAACCATTATTAACATTCTTAAAATCTGCTTGCCTCAGTACTTTCAGCATGGTTTATCAACCCCTGATGTAACCTAAAAATGTCTTAAAAACATGATATATTATAATTATATTTCTGGGTGCTAGACTATTAAGCTTGATAAATTTGTTAGCCCATTTTATTATTGCTTACATTTAAATGAAATAAAAAACTACAAAAAAGCACTATGGAAATTTAAAATGTTCATTTTGAAATATCTACATTCACAAAACAATATTTTTATTTTATGTATTTGTAGTTTATTTTAGACTTGATCAAATTATAAAAAAAATAAGGTATTTGAATTGACTTTTTGTGGAGAATAGAAGCTTTTCGATCATGTGTTCTTCTTTCTACATTTATAACATCTAAACCAAAAGATGCCACACAGTCATCTGCTGCAAGACACTTAAAGTTTTGAAAAATGGTCAGTCACAGCAGGACAGGAGTTGTGAAATAAACCACAACCTAAATGGGTCTCTCAGTACCGAAAACTGTTGGTACTTAGGTCTTTATATTATGAGATGACATCTCTATTCTAGATGTTTCATATCGATATAAAATGAATAATTGTAAGCAACATATCTGAGTTACAATAATTCTTAATAGTGCACATGGATTTCATAGACCATTTTTAGCCAGCACAAAAAAACAAAAAGACTTTCATATTGCCCTAGTCAGGGCATTCAAAATAAAAAAAATCTAGAGAATACCTCCAAAACCAAAACAGTATTCCTGTTGTGGTTTGAACAGGGCCCCTTTCTGCTAATCTTTGCATATGAAATGTAATGAGCATATCTGTGGGGTTAACCCACATCACCTTGGATGGGGACAGGAGTGGGGTAGAAGTGAACGTAGACAAGCACCGACACATAGACCTAGTAATCTGCTTTGATTTACAGAGTCTCCGAGTGAAATCCAAGATTTCCCGGGCAGTGGACGAACAGTATTGAGGCCGAGCTTGTGTGGCCTCAATGGTAATCAACTATGCAGGGCCTAGTGTGCAAAATGAACTGGCCATTTGTTTTAGTGTTGAAATTCTGATTATTCTAAAAGAGGTCTAATCGCCAAGTATTCTCTAAATAATTGGATCAGCAGCAAAAATACTATTACGGTTTGGAGGTATAAATGCGTGTGCGTTAGTGTACATTTGTGTTAAAGCCCGGTATTAACCTAGTTTCCATAATGCCAAACAGTAACATTTGTTTGGGAGTTAAAATGAACATGGGACATGCAAATGGCAACAAATAATAGATGGAGAAACAAAGCAGGATAAATCCCGCCAAACACATGTTTTTTTACATCATCACATTGATACAACATGAAGTAAAAGAATAAAGCTGCATCAGCCTATACACTACTGATCCCATAGTCTACTGCACCTTGAGTGCCAATAGTCGCTGCAGAAAGGACTAGAACATACATGTGGGCTTTGCATCCAGACCGGTTCCCTTTTACTTTTCAATACATCCAGGTAAGTCGTCGGCAGAGAGAGCGTTAATTGTAGTCATCTGTAGGTTATTTGGTGCTATAAGTGGTGTTTTCAGATACACAAGAAAAATGACACAAAACATGTATATGTATAGTTGTTTTACAGATACAAAGCCAAAGTGGTCTTAAAGTCAATGTGCTGCCTTTTTTTTCTATTATTTTTCCAAATGGTTTTTTATAAACAAGTTTTGTTATATAAAGCACACTTTAGTTTACAATCTTTTTTTTTTTTTTTGATTTGTTACCGATATAAATTTTTCTTAAAACAACCCAAAATTTTCCTCCATAAAAAGAAATGGCAAGTTTTATTATTATTATTTAAGCTATCAAGACTTTACATATAGTTTTGTTGGTTTTTTTTTGTTTGAATTTTGTACAATTGCATAGACATTAAAAACCTGCCATTGTTACCAAAACAATAACAGACTTAAGAAACTAGTTAAATCTACAGTATTGTACCACTACCCTTCACAAAAATAGATATTTTCTTGTAAACTCTTACAGTCTAATCCCCTTTTGTTGTACGAAGTTAATTATATAAAAACACATGCGGTGTGTGGGTTCAACGTTGTCATTCTATCACCTCGTCGTCGGTCATAACCATAACCAAAGTTTCCATCGCTCTTCCCAAGTCATCAGCCATGTGGAAAAGATTTCCTACATGGTTTCCTGAAAAGAAAAAAATAAATAAAATGAGTTTACTATTTTTTTAACTGCTTTATTTAATTTCCAAGGCACAAGCTGGAATTGTGTTGGAATCTGCAATTCGATGCCATCATTTATTTCTCCTTCCTTACATGCTGTGCAAGATCATGTACATCTTCCAAGATTAAAAACCATTCTCCAGGCAAGAAAATTGAAATCTATTTTTATAGAAATGTTCCGTTTTTAATATCGTTACCTATGGATTTCAATTATTTTGCCAAGGGGAAGACAATATAGGTGAAAAGGTCCTGGTAAAATCAACCATTCAGTTTCATTATATATAAGGTGGTACGTAAACTAGGAAGCACAACGGTGAGGTTACAATAGCATGGCAAAGGGGTAAGCGCATAAGATGGCCAGCTAGACTTCACAGATGGGTGCCGGGTGATAATGGATTGGCAATCTATGCTATAGTGCTGGCTGAGCATCACAAGAGTTTATTTATCCATGCTTGAGATACTGGGTAAAAAGTGGAACAATGTTCTACATGATGATACCAATTCTAAAGAATAGAAAGACATTAGCGCATCAGCAACTTATAACATTTGCTGTAACGCTAGAAAATACAGGATTAAGGGTCTATCCATCAATCTGTCTTAATGGGAAAACAGTTTGTGTTTCAGAGGAAGCGACATACAGCAGAAAATGTATCGATGGAAGAAGAAAAACAAATATTTATAAGGCTGGGCAGGGAGCCACTGAAGAACATTTCTTTAAGAGCACATGTCCTTGATTGAGACAATTGTTGGATAAACCAAATACACTAGTAAAAAGCGTTAAAAATACAAAACAAAAAAGCAGCAAAGATGATTTTGGTTCCTCGGCAATACATGAAGACACAGTGAATTAATATAATTATATATAATAACGGAACCTTATTTATATAAGAGCATAATGGAAAATGAGGCATGGGATAAAGTATGAAGATACATACATTTAAAATAAAATATTTGCCTGGAATGTTTTTCCTAATTGAGTTACACAACAAAAACAACTTTAAAAGGTGTCAGAATGTTGCACAATATTACACATTAATTATACACAAGCAAGACAAAAAGTCCAAATAAGTAAAACAACATTCACAAGACGGCAATGATGGTGTCAAAATATGAAGGCAGCATATGAAATGTATACGCTTTCCTGCACCTTACAGAGGAAAATGTTACTTCTGTGAAGACTAAAACATCTAAACTTGCTACTGAGCCCTTAAATTATAAGAGTTCACAGAGTACCAGACACTCCCGTCCGCCATGTGTAAGATGCACAGGTTTGCATTGTATATTTATACCCCATCAAAAGAATGATCTATAAATAAAGGATTAATGGGGAAGCCCTGATTTCAAGGCAAACCACTTCTAGCATTTAACGGAATATTGTGTACTGATCTCGCCCAAGTACACATTGTTAAAGATGGGACTTATCTGTTCTATCATTGCTGTGGCTCTCTACATATAATGCAAGGTTAAAAGGTCTAGACTGTAAGCTCCTCTGACTAGAGACCTCCTTACCGTTTGTTTCTGTAATGTTATATTGTTATTTGTTTTGTTCGGTTTACACGCTATAAAGTGCTGTATAAATAATAAATAAAAAGGAAAAAAATAATGTTGTATGACAATGCTAACGTATATATGACTCAACACCAAATATGGACATCAACACAAAGATGTAATGCTTACAGAAATAGTTAGTAATGATCAGACAGTCACGGCAAACCACAGAAGATCCTTTTACAGTAGACAGAATGCAAATGTTAATAGCAAGTGGACTTCATACCTCTCAACACTATTTAATTACTTTCACACGCCGCTACTGATCTGGAAAAGCTAGTGTGTGCAGCTGGAGATCACTTGCAAAAGATGCTAAAGTCAGAAGACATTGAAATTGTGTGTATATGTCCAATTGTGTGTATGTGTGTGTATATGTACAGTGTGTGTGTATGTACAGTGCGTGTGTGTGTATGTACAGTGCGTGTGTGTGTATGTACAGTGCGTGGTTGGTGTATGTACAGTGTGTGTGTGTGTTGTGTACAGTGCGTGTGTGTGTGTGTGTATGTACAGTGCGTGTGTGTATATGTACAGTGTGTGTGTGTGTGTGTGTGCGTGTGAAAATAAAGCAAACAACTTTGTATTCTCACCAACTACAAAAAGCTTCAAACTGCAGCTGTTCAAACCTTCTTACATGGAAAATAAGGTATTACTTGAGACCAACCTAAAATTGATATCAACAGACATGGCCAAATGATGTAGGGTATAATGACCGTGTCTAAATTGATTCTAATTTATTCTGGGCAAAATAACCGCATAAACGCTGAAGCCTTCCCAGAAGTTTGTCATTGTCCTGCTAACGGTTGAGAGGTACTAAATGTTGGCACGTTAAAGCACTTTTGTTAAATGCACTCGGCTAAAGAGACCGGTAGCTGCAAAAAACGCCAGGCACAGAATGTGAGATGTGAAACACACAGGCTGGATGGCAGCGAGCCCAGATCTCACTAACCTCTCTCATTTGCTTTCCAGGGACATTCCTTCCTTTGGAATTGTGAAAAAGAAGAAGATGGTGAGGAAATAAAACAAAGGAAAGAAAGAGAAACATAAACATCAAAGCTTAGCCTTAACAAATAAAGTATATGCACACAAATGTGATTTCAGTTGTAACGAGTAACACAATAGATACGCAGACAGAGAATTCTGGACAACTCGAAGAGCGATCTAGATGATGTACCAACTGTTAAATTAGCAGTTTCATTTGCTTTGTTCCCATAAGGTAATTAGTCTATTCCTGTGAAGATGTCGACATTTTAGCCAACCAAGCTAAATCTCTACTATACATGGATGTTTGGCAGGCCCGTACTATATTTACAACAGAACTTGTTTAGTTAAATCTGTCTTCAAATGTGTTCATTTTATTTTTCTACTTGGATAATAAAACACAGAAAATATATTATATTCTCCCCAAAACACCTTGATAGCTTGTTCTTAAACAGCCGGCGACTCACTTAATCAGTAAATTGATCTGTATCCATTATTGATGCTTTTCTATCTAGAGGCTACTCCAATGCTATTCTATGGAGACTCATTGCATTTTCTCAATGCCTTGTGTACAATGCACATACGCATCCTACTCAACACTACGAGAAGCACAATCTAACTAAAGTAGGAAGAGAGGCATTTTCCTGGGCATTTCACTTTTTAAAAAAATAAATAAATAACTATAGCGTAGTAGGAGAGTTTTCATTTATATTTTGGTAACTAAACAAGTGAAAATGAAAAGTTGAACATAGAGAGCAGAGGAAGGGGGTACACGTGTAAAAAAAACAATATGACACTAGGTGTCCTCTCATCTTCTAAAGTATGGTTCCTCATGCACATTTATGAGACCAACAGTAGACTGGTGGGCTGATGGTCATGGCTGCAAATTGGAGGATATACACAGTACTTTGCTATTTACAAGAACCATGAATGACTTCATAACATAGAAAACTAACAAAGCCTATACAGTTCTTATTTCTTTAGACTTCATAGCATAGAAACCTTACAAAGCCTATATAGTTCTTATTTCTCAGGTCCAAACATGTTTTGTCTATATATTGTAGTTAGATTTCAGTTAAGCCATTTATTTTTTAAGAAAGCAGAGCCTGTTTTTTGCATGCTGTACCTTTTGAGGGTTTCTATACTGGAGCCAATAAAATGACTTGCAAAATAGAAAGAT
Organism: Spea multiplicata; assembly: GCA_009364415.1. Classification (NCBI taxonomy): domain Eukaryota; kingdom Metazoa; phylum Chordata; class Amphibia; order Anura; family Pelobatidae; genus Spea; species Spea multiplicata. Next base: position 80,819 of record VKOC01000977.1, on the reverse strand, counting down.
GGTGATTGTAGAATTGGCTGGGTACTTTAAAGTAAATCTGATAAAAGCACTTACAAAAAACGGTTTAATCTTTTCTACTACCCTACCAAGATCGTTTTTGTGTTCTTTTCATGAGTTACTGATTATAAAGCAGCTATGACTTAACATGGCATGTATCATGCCATGTAGATATATAAACATTTTCGGGGGAACTATTTTAAGTCTTAGGAAATATGCCTTTTGTGGCAAAATCTGTATGACTATTCAAGCTCAGCTCCGTACAGCTAGAACATAGAAAGGAGAAACATAATGGGAGGAGGAAGAACCCTACAAAGTTGGTCAAGACGAAAGGGAACGGGTTTGAGAACATAACAGATTAGTTTCAAAGGACAAGATTCAGTAACAGAATTTCATCAAACAAACGTTATTGTGCTCACATAAAACTTATTTTTGAACAGCGCTATTTCTTTAGCACATCTGGTAACATCATATCTTCACAACCTTCTGTAGCACCTCAATGCCGAGAGAAGAAGTGCCACTGAGATATATTACTCTGCTCTGTGCAATTTGCCGTTTCCAAAGTAAAATCCTTTTAGCAAACAGCCAAACTTAATAATGGTGTTCCTTAAGAAAAGAAATTACCGTATTTATCGGCGTATAACACGCACTTTTTTAGCTAAAATTTGAAGCTGAAATCCTACCTGCGTGTTATACGCCGATAAATCCTGTTATACGCTGCCTCAGCCGCCGCCGCCGCCCGCCGTCTGCCTCTGCCGCCTGCCTCAGCGCTTCAACTCTTGTGTTGGAAGCGTGAGGCGTTTGTCTCGGGTGCCGGCGCTCAGCAGTGCCGTTTCCAAAGTAAAATCCTGGGCGAGGCAGACGGCAGGCGGCGGAGGCTGAGGCAGGCGGCAGGCGGCGTGCGGCGGCGGCTGAGGCAGGTGGAGTTGAAGGTAAGTGACCGGGATGGGGTTAGGGAGAGAGAGGGGAGATCCTGAGAAGGGGGGTTAGGGTGTGTGTGTCTTACTGTGTGTGTGTCTTACTGTGTGTGTGTGGTTTCCCAGATAGCAGTGATTCTGATGAAGTTTTTTTGTTTCATTTTTTTGGTTCAAAAATGGGGGTGCGTGTTATACACCAGTGCGTGTTATACGCCGATAAATACGGTAAGTTTTGCAGGAAGAATTCTTCACAAAGAATTAGGTGGACATTATGCATGGACACTTTCTGCCGGGGATAGACAATGGGGATTGCAAGTTTTATGTTAAGCCTAAGAGATTTATTTATGCCCACACTTTATGAGCAAACATTTTGTTGTTGGTTTGTTTTTTTTTGCTGTCAGCGTTAAATAAATGATTGTGGTGGTATTTAATCACATATTTCTCCTGAACAAAAGACCTCTGGCTTTGACATCTGTTTTGATTTAGCACAACAGCTGCAGGAGTCAGCTGTAACAGATGTGAATTTGCTGTGTGCAGTAAAGCTCCAGGACCTTGCATGGGAGAGTACGACAAGGAAACGACAAAGGGGACAAGAGGACAGGAATAACAATGTCCTAGCATTCATTCACAAAGTAGCATCTCAGGATGTGGAAAATAATAAAATATCGAATACAATGTATACGAAGTCCAAGTAATTGGACCAAACCAATGTTAAAGACCTGCTGTATAAATACAGAATGCGATGGGGCTATTAGTATTATGAGTGAGTATGAGTGGTTTAGTGCCATCTTTAAACTAAAACGACAAACTAAATAATATAGTGTTGAACAAATATTTGAATTTAAATGGAATAAAACATATCTGAATTTCCCTTAACATATAAACAGGTCTGAAATCAGGCCATATTGTTCTACAACAGGACCACACTAAATGTGGGCTTCACTGTGACACCACTGAAATGTAATATTAAGATTATAAATGTTATACTTATATTTATAAATGATTATAAATGTCAAAGCTTTGATAGAAGCATATTCTACTTATGCTGTGCCAAAGTAATCCATCACTGATATTTACAGCAGACATTCACATTTGCCTGCTAATGATGGTCATGTTATGAATGAGAAAGATCAAGATCAATTTCATAGCAGAAGAAAGAAAGATCGAAAGAAAGACATGTGAGAAAAGTTGGGGAAGATGAAGCAATCCATTTGCAATTATCAATATAAAATGTGCAGAAATAAGAAGAATAAAGTGCAAATTAGCCTTTATACTGCTCTCTGAACACAAAGTTCAAGGTGTGTCTAAAGCGTAACAACCCTTTCAGAGATTTGACCGGCATATGATCACAGTGTTAACATGTTGATTAATCAATGAAATTCTTTATGCGATAAATCATTTCACACTGCCAAATGAATGACTTTAGAGTGAGGCTGAGCTCACACTCATTCATTCTCAGACAAAAAGAGCTAAATTAAATGTTAATGTCTTTCGCAAAGAGACAATTTCTGATCACAATATTTGATATGTGAATTATTATCATTCCCAGTGATAGATGAGTGATCAACAGAGTGAGAGGAAACAAGTTTCACAATTAAAGCCTCAACAAGGTCTTATAACAAAAGACCTGCCACCTCAACCATTCTTCTAATTGCCGCAAAATGTAGTAGGAAAATAACATGGAAATGATGCAGCAGACATGGGAGAGTAAACCAGTATAAAATTAAATATATTTGCACACAAAAAGTATACTGTATATCGAATATCACCTAACATATAACATAGATACATTTCAAAAGCAGTATTATTTTCCACCTAACATAAAATTCTCACATCTAATTAAGTTTCTTGCCAGTCTTTTTTTTTTTTTATTTTTTACCTCTTGCTGTCGGGAAGGAATTGTTAAGTTGCTCCATGACTTCTTCTAGACCTGTGCTTGTGTCATGTGGAGGGCTGAGAAGATCATCCTCACCTGAAAGATAATAAAAATGCATAACTATGTCACACAACAAAAGGACTAATTGGAAAAAGCTCTCTTATATGATTTTTTTTAAATATTATTTATAACATACAAACAGGTGGAAAAAGGGTCTTTAAGATAAACAGTAAATGGCTAGAACACCTGTTTAAAAAAACATGAACATACTATACTATATATATATATATATATATATATATATATATATATATATACACACACACTATGGTATGGATTAGAACATTTACATGAATGATGCCTAATACAAAATAAAAAAAAAATATATGCTTCATATCATATTATAAAAATGGTATCCTTGTTTTACCCCATTTAAGAGATATATTTAATTGAAGTACCTAGAATGAGAATTACCAGCATCTTATATTAATAACTCTCAGTCTGATTAAGCATGCAATCTGGATGGCAGAGTACAGGAAAATTTGTCTCTGAAGTAGTTTATTTAATCAGTGCTTTAATTCAGGTGAAGGCTTCGGTCGGCTTAGAACAATTTGTAAACAGTGTGTTACGTCTCTGGCTTAATGGGGACAAATCAATGGTAGTATCAAGGACTTTCTCACGTTTAAGGAACGTTTCCTTCATTTGCCCTAGTCACTCCCGGCAGATTAATAAGTAACATGTCCCAGACACGTAACTCGTTTGGCAAAGATATTTCTTGGCAGTCTTTCAGCGTACGAGGTTACCTTGTTGTCATTGTGACATGCAAGGCCTGCTAGGACGCTGTGACCCCCTTGAGTTGGAGGAACCTAGTCTTGCCAAAAACAACATACTATCTTTTCAAATCGAGTCTGCTGTATGTGTACATGCAAAAGTCATATTCCTTCAAGCTTAGCAGGGTGTTGACATGACTTATAAGCTACCGGTGCAATTTCAGGTCTAGGAACTGGAACAAAGAGCGAAGGATATAGGCACCTACTGTGCAGGTTTTCCATAAGAATTGGTGGTCTCCGAAAGCTGGATTTTCTATCATTTCTATGTTCTAATCAGTGTTCATATGAATACACTGCTACAGCTGTTGCCTTTATACCCCCCTTCTTCGGTCACAGGTTAGATAAATGATCCTAGTCAACCAGGAAAGGAGAGCTTGTCTGCAAGACAACTTCCATTGCCACAATGCCTCAAACTTTGTCATCAGGCATTTCTTATTCAAATGATGTACATTGTCAGCTAATGTATACGGTCATTTTTAAAACCAATATAACTTTAATGAAGGAACACTGTATACCATGCCCTTTTCTTAAAATAATGTTCCAAAAAACAGTACAGATCTTGCCTGTTCACATACGGGTTCCAGAAATTATTACATTCATTAAGATATCCTGGGTTACAAAGAGGATGCCGCGGACTACAGAGAGGGCATCGTCATCCGTTATGATTGACATTAGATGTAAGAGAGATCATACAATGTGCATCCTACACCTGTCCTTGGCACAGTAAACCACAGCTACTTAAAATAAAGGTGCCACCTTACAATTAATAGCACTGAATTCTATTGCTGTCTATTCCAGCAGCTAGCACACAAAAGCCGTTGGTGTTTCTATCATCCCAAAACTGTATTTATAACACAGGCAAACGAGAATAATCATAGGCCTTATGATCGCTGTTCCCTGTAATTACACTAACATTTTGGCTTTTAATACACAAAGCTGTTATTTCTAGACTTAGGGTACTGGATTCAGACATATTGCGTAAGTGCATTACGGCCTACGGCTGGCTATTTGCAAAAACCACACAGTTTGACAAATAGTTATTGATTATGTCCGATGGCATAATTTTTCATTGTCACAACAGGCAAAATCAATTACACACATGAATGAAAATGTAACATTATACTATTATGTTGATCATTATGGCTATATGTTACGAAACCATACGTATTTGTTTCGACAAACATTATACTCAATTTTACTACTAACCCAAATATTTATTTTGAGCTGTACTGCTACATCCCTTAAGAAGGCAGACTGGCCCCTATGTTCTACAAAAAAATGCGTCTGGCCTTGTAGATATACAGTATTTAACACAGACTACAAAGTTAGTGGGACCCTTTGTAACAATGGCTATAGGACAATGGATTTACAAAATTATGCAGAAGATAAATATCTAGGACACTACTACACTAGGAGTATTATTGGACTGGCAAATAAAATACCCAACCTTTATCTGGATATAAATTCTGTGATTGTTGCTCCATGCACATAACCTGAGGTTTTTTTTCTCTTTTGGAAGATAGCAGTAAATAAAATTTAAGATAAGCCTTCAGAGGAAAGAACACAAAGACAGATCTGCTATGGCGTGTATGCTTAACATTCTATAGAGCGCTTTGTTTTGTCTAAGCAGAACAGCACCTTTCATTGTAATCTTCCCATAGCAAGAGGCTCATAGGAAGGCTGCCAAAACAACACACGGTGAGTGCAGGAAGTGTGTCGAAACTTCCAAAACGGGCTGATCACAGGACTCAATGTTTACTTCGGGATCGTAGGAAACCAAAAAAACGTTTGGAGAAATTACCCGGTTAGGTGTCAGGTGGAGGTAAGAATAACAACAGTTCTTGAAAACCTTCATTTTAATAACTGGGAAAATGGAACAGTCAATCAAAATAACACCACAAGAGGGTTCTGGGGAAAGATTCAACTACGGTGTGATCTTAGATGCGGCTGTTCTCTTTTAAACAAACTTGAAACCCAATAATGGCACTTAAAGCATCTCACGTTCTCACTATTCTGTGAAACCTGAGCCACTGGGGAGAAAGTCACAGTTTACTTCTTCTCAAGACTAGAATGAGCTGTGTGTGTCCATCCATCAATTAGGATAATGGGATAATATATGTGCTACAAGGTCACAGATTTTATATATATATCTTATATGGCTGAACCTAAATACACACAAATAAGACACGTCTGCTACCTTTATTTACATTGGAAATCAATACACTGCGAAGGGCTTTAAAAAATACTGAAGATGACTTTACATATGTATGGATCGTCAAAAGCTAGCTGTATCCTCTGTTGCCATGGGAATAATGATTTAGACAATTGATTAAAAGAAGGCTGCCACTGGGAAATCCAGACTCGGTTTTAGCAGTCAGGCCATGATTGTTAACTTAAGGATAATGCCATCCGATGAGTCTCTGGAATACGCAGAAGTAGTAGAGGCTAACACAGTACAGGAGTTCAAGAATGCCTGGAATGAGCACAAGGACATCCTGAAGAATATATCAAGTATGCATCAAGTATGAAAACATGCAGACCAGGCAGACCTGGTTGACTTGTATATGTAGTCAACCGGGGGAAAAAGTCCTCACCAGTTTTTACAGTGAAGAAAATGAAACATGCACGGTATCGGCATCACGCTATCCTGAATCTAAGATGAGACCAAGGACTGACTAAAGGCTTTACATCAGGAAGAATGGGCAGACTGGATGGGCTGAAGGGTTCTTCTCTGCCATCCAATTCTATGTTTTCACATAAGCACATGTGTTTATTAACATTATTTATATCGTTTGGTTTGTCAAAATATGTGGTGGAGAGGTTTGGTTAAAAAGTATGAGAAAATTGTACCCAGTGGACACTGAAGCTCCACTCCTCCTCCTGAACCAATCAGCCTCCACCAAAATGGCGATTTAAACCAAATGAGAAGAATACCTTAATGGCGAGGAATAATATGCAGCACATTTTAGAACCGAGAACATTCTTTAAGGGCTCGTATTTACCGCACGGGTAGCCTGTTATAGGGAATTGACACAGCTAGTATCCATTATTTAGAACCAGCATGTGCCATCTTTCCTTTATCTATGTAAAGGTCCAAAGGCTTGCTCATGCGCCTGTAATCAAATCAGCCACTATTAAAAATGATTTTACCATATATTTCTGAGAGTTCTACTTTTAAAGGTCAGGGTGACCGGAAATACATGGAACAAAATGTAGTTTCTACGGCTGCAGAGAAGGTTAATCTAATCGACATGTAAATAAGTCAGTGACGTGAACTGCAGAAAGTCAAGGGACATTACAGAAAACACCAACTCCCAGAATGCAAAGGCACTACCAATCTAGCTACACTGCACTCTTACCGCATCAATCAGATTTAGTTTTCAATTCTATGATACAAAACCTCAGTCCTTTAATTCCGTAAGAAAGAACGGAATTTTTTTTGGATAAAAAAAAAAATACCCAGACATGGCTATGTTTTCTCATTTGGCATTTCAATGTTTTGTTTTATACTGTTGATTAAAAATTGAATGACAAGCCCAAAAATACCTTTCTTCAAAAAAACAAAAACAAAAAACATGTAAAACTGCCAAAGCAAGCTGTAGTGGTCTGTGGATGAATTCCATCCTTACAGACAATTCTTACTTATTTATTTTCAGACAACCAGTGGTGCAGAAACTAATGGGTCGAATACACCTAATGGACGAAATATTTTTTGTTTGTTAAATCCCTTAAATGTGCTCTTCCGGGACTGTTTGCCAAAAGAGTCCTCCCTGGCTGCTTTTGGGAGCACAACTCCAATGCTAGTCAGCCACTTCCAATTTAACACGGCACAAAAAGAGTTATAGAGCCACAATAGCAGGAAAGCTGCTTAATTCCAGTATAAAATTTAGGGCATTTGACGTATACCATAAAACAGCTAAGCAGGCAGTATACAAACAAAAGATATTTAACATTTGTGTGTTTGCATAGCCCTGCAGACAGATCCATTTGATTCAGTTCTCAGCCGGTACAAGACAATAAGTATCTTCAGACACCACCTCTCTAAGCCTTAATGTATGTCTTTGCATTGGCACACATACACACACACCAACTGCACTGTGTATATAAATCACCATGTCTGTGTGCTTGAAAGGCTAAGGTCAATTTTTATTCCACCTTTGGACATTTTGGCCACTGTCCCTTTAATGAGAAACAAAATGCCATCTAAAATGAAGATCGGTTCTAGCTATAAGATCTATGCTTAAGTCTTATTGATCTGAAAGGCTCGCGTCGTACAGCTGTGAGCGCTATCAAATTTGGATATTATGGAACACAGATGGTGATTGACAGACCCTAATAACGGAAAAACAAAGCTTGGAGGGGTTGCTGGCATCCCGAGGTGTGGGGCATATTTATCCAGCTTGTGAGACACCTCTTGACAGCTCTTTAAGAGCTATTGTTCTGTCTCTTTTATCTTGGGTACATGCTAATAGCGGGTTATGCAAATACAGAGCACTAACTCCACTAAAAAAGACCAGCAGCACAATGTCAGCTCCTTAATTCATCAATTTAAGTGCATTGTGTTTTAAATTCCAAAATGTACATTTCTCATTGATTGTTCTTATATTGGGTTTAATGAAATATTTCAGAAATAAATCACAATCCTATTAGCATGACATTTGCAGAATAACTGGCAGACAAAGCAGACAGTCTACTGTAGCACATTTTGAACGGTTTCACCGCCATGGCAGTCCACCCACACACCCTAACGCACAGAGATTAGAAATGCCCTTCCCCCTGTTCAGCAGCTGGCAGAAGGTACATGGCTGACTCTTTCAATCATAAAAAAAACAGCATGAGGGGAAAAAAAAGAGCAGGAAGCATAGCTTGAATGAGAGAGAACTCTGCCGTTTACTGAAATATTTGCTCTCAATAAAGAAGCAATCAAGCAAGGCCAGCATATGGAGCATAAGTCATCAGCCTCGGTCAAGAGCAAAAACATGGACTAAAAAAAATTTCACTAGCAAGTTAGTAGACAAAACATTACTGAAATTTCTGCTCCCTTACCGAGTGTAATTACAGACCTCAATAACCCCATAATGCCACAGATCAGTATTCAATCAGAAAGCGAAGATTTCATTATTCCGCTTTCACAGGGTATAACCTGTGCTGTAAAAGGATGGACTCTCTCAACTCTGCTAAGCAGCTAAGCTCCTACTGTAAGAAAAGACATTATTCAGCTAAATGCAAATCGCGTAAAGAACTTTGCTGTACTCTGCGCAGCATGTCTTGTTATAAACTAAATAATGGACCAAAAACAAATGATGTGAATTTGCCAAGATTTAGGAAAGTGTGAGTAAAATATGTGCACTAAAGAGGAGAACTTGAAAGAAAGCTTGCAAGAGAGGTGCAGCTTGAATGTTTTATGAAGGGCCAAGTTTTTGATCCTTATGTCTAGTCAACTTGGATTTAAACTGAACATCTCCTACCAGCTCCTGCTTTAGTGAATAAACCCCACAATATCCCTTTCCTAATCTGGTGATACAGTACATGCCTTGTATAATACAAAAAAGGCACTTTGGCTGAAAATTGAGCAAAATATTCTGTAGTATTGTTCTAGCATGTACATGACAAAAATACAAAGTACTTGGTAGGTGATCACATTATGGATGTGTCACGTCCTGTTGTCTTCATGAGTATACTGATAAAAAGTAAAAGCTAAAGGTAAGCTGGACACCATTATATGTGTTTACAGTACATTTTATTACTGAGCACTGGGTTATTACAAAGGTTTTTCAGATAAAAATATATTGCATCGATGGAATGGACCCTCCAAAACTTGTACAATGGGATAACAGAAGGACATATTTTGATGTGATGGGTGGCAAATTTGTTAAAAGGAACCATTTCTGACCTTCAGATATTTTATCTCAAATACTTACTCATGGTTTCTGATGTTTGGCTGCCAACAACACGAAGCAACATGGGCTGACTGCTGTCTGATCTCTGCAGCGAGGGACTAGGAGAGGAAAATGTCGTACCATTGACCTTTGCTTCTGCTTGCGGCTAAAACAAGAGCAAAACCAAGACGTTTCTTTTACATGGAGAGATCAGCAATCAAATCATTGATTTTCAGACTAAATATGGAATTTCTAGTAAAACACGTGTCAAGAATTTACCTCCTCAACGAAGAGAGAACATTTTTGTACATGCTATACAAACAGGCCCGGTATATAATTCTAAAGCTCATCTTTGCACCAAACTTTTAATGTACTTGAAGAAAATAATCCAGGAAGCTTGTTACACTATGGGTTTAAACACACAAACTAATTTCCCACCTTGAAGTCCTGTAGTCCACACCCAACAAGAACTCCAAAGGAATAAAGAGTAGGTGAACATGAATGTAAAATGCCTGTTTGCACTGTCATACTCATTTATGGGGAGATCAAAGTTTCCTCCATCCACTACATTTGCTCTGTACCTTTCCTTTCTCTACGTGACCCAACCAATAAAAACACAAATGTTCACTTTACAGTATATTTTATGACAAAAACAAGCTCTATTGGGCTGTTGAGATCATTAGATATATGACTATGTACATCGTTGAACATAAGAAATGAGTACCATGTCCCTCACCTGCTCCAGTAGTTGTCTCAGTCGATGGAGCTGGGATTCTAGCTGTTTATTGTGATCCTCCAAAATCTGCATCCTGGCCTCCAGGCGCCCCTTGTGCTGACGCAGAAGCTTGGCTTCTGCAATGAGCTCTGCATCCCGTGGGCTCTGCGGGGAGGCCGGCATCATTTCAGGAGGAGAAGGCAGAGGGGATAATCCTTTGTTATCATGCTGCTCCTTGAGTCGATCATATTCGGACTGCAAATTCCTGTTAAGGTACAAAAAAAATTTGAAATAACTAAACAAAACAAACCCGAATTAATGTAAGATAACAGGAAAAATATCAATTTGCTTAAAATTTGCTAGGGTAGACATAAATACAAAACATGTCTTCTGTTCAAGTAGAAACCATCTCCACCAGAAATCTTGACATTTTTGGTGCTGCTTGTACGTAGAATGTAAAGAAGACTGACCTATTCTCCTCCTCCAGGTCAGCTAGAATTCTCTCAAGCTCTCCTCTCTCTTCACTCTCCAAAGAGATGAGTATCTGGGCAGGGCTGCGAGGCTGGCTTAAGGGAGATTCCTGGTTCAAGCTTTGGCAGTAGTGCTGAATGAGCAAGTGTTCATCATCTCTGCACAGAACAAACCGTCACTATTTACATTGTTACTTAGAAGATTAACAAGAGCGGTATCAATTACACTACACAGTAATAAACAGGGCTTGATTTCCCAGTATGAAAAGTTAGGGAAAGACAACATGGTTTGTTAGGTGCCTGTGGCATCTGACGTCAAACCGGCATTTATGTCCTACTCATCAATGAGTAGGATCTGCTCTGCATCCACTGGAAGTAACATTATCTTACAATATCACCTCTAGGTCCTCACTTATCCATTATGGCATACTTAACAGCAATTTTTTTGGGTACTATTGCATCAGTACTGTACTCTTATATCAAATACAATAATGAAATGGCTGTGCATATTTAAGTACATGTCCTTAATCCCTAGAAGAAGAGAAAGCGCATAACCAAAGGGGAAAAAAAAAACAAATCCAGTTGTCAAAACGAGCAAATTAAAGCCTATTAATACAGCAATAATGAGATCACAAACACTATTTTGGTGCAGCAAGTATTCACCATCCCCAGTCTAAATTAATATATTTGCATTAATTAGCATCTAGCGTGAGCTGCAGTGTTATACGTTCCTAGTCATCTGGTTAATCCATGCTTGGGACAGAGAAAAAAAAAAACCTAACTTACCAAAAAAAAATGTTTTATTGCTTTTTGAAAACAATATTTAATATATTTTATAAAGATGGTTATTGTTGTGTATTGTAGCATCATTGATAAAAATTTACAGTGAAATTGTACTTTCTATTAGAGCTGAACTTCACTTTATGCATTTAGCAAACACAGATATTCTATATAAAATATTGGACTTATTTTTGCCTTGTGTTGCTCATTTTGGTTATGGTAGATGAGCACTAGGTGATTTTAGAGACATTTAATCACAAATAAATGTTGCTGATCATGGGAATCTACTGTAAGCATTATATAAAAAAAGACCTTTATGTAAACATAGCATGATGTAGTGTAGTAAATGTCTCACTTCCACATGCGTGACAATTTTTCATACAGCAATTATATTACTCCAGGAGTGTTACTGTGTTCACAATCCATAGATCCATAGTCGTCATCTTCAATTTATGTATGAAGGGTTTACTTTTATTCTTGATGTAAACAACTGGTGATTGCTTTAATGTGACACTCCAGCCATCATATGCACATTCCCGTAGTATCTCCGTAGTATCTCCTCGCAAAACACCTCTATATCACCCGAGTTAGATATTTTCATTTTCAAGATAAAATAAAATGAAAATACCCTAAATTGAATATTATGCAAATCTATTTGTCATTCACGGTAATATTATTGTAATATTATAAAATTAAACCATATATTTCAATATAATTGTAAACCAACAATATAATACTATAGAATACAATATAACAATACAACCTATTGACAGTATACATACATGCTTTCATTGGGAGAAATACTATCGTTTAGGTAGGATCCATTGGTGTTCTCCATTTCCGCTAGCCTGTTAGAAATATTGAACAAAGAAAAATGTACCTCTGTTAGCATAGTATACCAAAGCCATTCAATTGCTTTTGACCCAAATACAAAAGTGCTTATCTCTGTTTATAATACATATGTTACATGTGACCAATGGGAGGGAGGTGGCTCATGAATTCTATACATATGGATCTCACATCATCAATAACTTTTTTTTTCATTTGGTTTAGTGAATTAGTTCACTTTATCCAATGAACATTGCAGGTCTTGTGAAAGTCCACCACTGCCTACAGTCTAGTTCTTGAAGAAGACTAGCCAGAACATTTCGTAATGGTTCATTTGGGCTCAAGTTTGTCAGATATGAAAATAATGTACATTTTTTCTTTTGGGTTCACTAAAGAGATACAAAGGTGAAATGTGCTTAACAACTTGCTTATCAGTAGTCAAATTTAGTTGGTCATTATTTTGGTTGCACTCAAAGCATATTGATCTAAACATGGTGATAATCTATATGCTGCGAAGAACATATATACATACCATTTTATGTAACTCTTTACAAAACGATTACATACCAAAACCGTAGTTGCACAAGAAGCAATAATCTAACCAGCAATGTAATGATGATTTTAAATCTTGAAGTTTAATAAAATAAAATAAATAATAACTTACATACTAGAGGCTTAAACTGTTCCCCTGAATAGTGGCAAGTATATCAAATGCTTCCAGTGCCTCACTATCATGAGTGCCATTGGAATGAGCAAAGCACTCAAATTACCAACATATTAAAGGGCATATTGTTGAGGTAGCTGAATGAGTGACTGAACACAATATACATGAATGGACGTGAAGGGACATAAAATAGGAGTCTATGCATATTTATGTTACACTGTTAACCTTACTGTAATACATAAGGGATAATTATACAGATATATATACACACACACACACAGTCATGTGAAGAAGAAAGTAAGAAAGTGTGAATTCTATTGTTTTACATATCAGGACATAAACAATCATCTGTTCCTCAGCAGGTCAAAATTAGGTAAATAAATACGACCTCAGATGAACTACAACACATGACCCTGTGTCATGATTTATTCAACAGAAATTAAGCCGGAATGGAGAAGCCATGTGTGAAAAACTAAGTACACCTATGATTCAATAGCTTGCAGAACCACATTTAGCAGCAATAACTTGAAGCAATCATTTTCTGCGTGACTTTATCAGTCTCTCGCATTGTTATTATGCCCTGATATGTAAAACTACTTTATTTTCCCCACACAGCTGTGTGTGTGTGTAAATATATATATATTTATATATATACATACACACACACACATATATATATATATATATACATATATTGATCTATCGTTACACTTAAAGATGTTTAAAACATATGTGTAGAAGCCAGTCCAATTTCAAGACTTAACAAGATCAGGCACTTATTTTAGTTTGCTGTGAATCCTGATAAATGATTATTACTTGGACAATCTAGTTTAGCGATGGTGGACCTATGGCACGCATGCCACAATGTGATGTGATCCCAGCAATATGACATCCCAAATACTACAGGAATTAAGGTAAGACATAAGGGAGAAAAGCAACATAAAGAATAAAAGAAAGATATAGGGGGAGATAATGAGGAGAGAGAAAGGGGAGACACAGAAAGAAGGGGGGGATGAAGAGAGATGCGGAGAAATAGGAGATAGTGGCAGCAGAAGCACATAGTTCCATCCACCAAATACCTTGTCCATATGCGGTTTACTCTAAATATATTTATATACAATCAGATTAAAGGATAGGAACAAGGTATTTGGTGGCTTCTCAGGCGGTACCCATGTACTGAAACCCTAGGCTACTCACTTCAACAAACGCTAATTGGAGTCAGGAGTTGGCAAACCTGGAGTTCGATCGGAGGTGTGTTTGAGCAACTAAAAAATGTACTTTTTCCACCACCACTGTGAACGTTTAACGAGTGTGTTTGATAAGGACATGAAAATGATCATTGTTTGTGTGTTATTGTGTTTGTCTATAGGAATACAGATCAGATTATATTTTATAAACAATTAATGCAGTTAATTCCAAAAGGTTCACTTACTTTTTCTTGACACTGTATGTGTGTGAGTATCTGCATGTATGCACTTAAGCGAGTGTGAGTATATACTTGTGTGTGTCTGTTATGTTTGGTTTTTCTGTAAGGTGAAAATGACACTTCACCAGGGGTAGGGACCAACAGGCCGTGTTGGTACTTTGAAGTCTGCAACTTGGTTTCATGCAGAAAATGGTCTACTCAGGCCCAAGAACGTTTGCAATCACTGATCTGAATACAGAAACGTGCCTAAGAGTGGGGAGAGGGTACACAGAGCAGGCCAAATTAATAGTACATACCCGTATCAACAAACAGGGTTAAACGCAAGATACGTCCATTCACTCATGCCAGGCAATTAGTCGATTTCGAACCCTGCGTCACTTAAATATGACATGCTGATGTTCCGGTACACGGACAGACACTTATGTAAAGCTTCAACATGATCCCGCCTGCTTAAAAGCTTCTTGAGGACAGAATCTATAGAATTACTTACACTTATGTAAATGCAAGACCAATGTCTCCTTTACTAAATTAAGACACAAAACGTTAGTGGTACTGTCTAAATGCCAAAAAACACGGCTTTACCGTGCTGCTTATCGATATTTCACAAAAACACACAAATGTGTTTAAACAAAAATATTCATCTTTAACTCAAGAAGCCACATGTAAAAAAAAAAAAGTCTCCAGGCTGAGAGAGGCAACGTGAAATAGGGGAATTACATGAAATTGCATACATTTTACCGCTTCATTTCTCAGGTACCTACGGAGTAACCAGCATGAAATCCAAAGAGAAATAGACTTTTAATGGCAGGTTGACAGACTTGGAAAAATCCAACCAATCGCCGAGGAGTGTGAGGACTAAACGCTTTAGGGGCTTATACCGACGGAAACGAACTAAACGGTAGAATTATCTCGAGCATTTTTTTTTTCCCCGATGCTTGTGCCAAAGAGCCATACCTGCTAGCATAATGTTCAATTCGTGAGTGAGTATCATCATGTGAAAGCTGGGGAGAGGAGGCAGGGCTGTGGAAAGAAGAATTCAAAGACAATTCAATCTTCACATTAAGATATGAAAGTAAACTATAATGGTCATTCTTCATATTACTTGAAAATTCCTTAGGAACAGTTCTTTATATTCCATAAAAAAAAAATCAATTGGTTCATTTTTTTTTTTTTAGCTTTGAGAGAAAAAAAAAATATTTGATCTCGCCAGCTAAAGGGCCTACAGTCCATTTGTCTATGACGGCGTGTTCTGATTAGCTTTTGGCAACTTTCCAGTCTACTGTAATGCTTTAAAAAATAAAGATAAGAGCAATAGCCAATATTGACTGGCCTACTTAGGAATTTAATGCATGGATTTATCTTCCAAACAGGCTGCTTGTCATGTAACAGGCTGAAAAAAGTCTTGCTTTTGAGAAGCGTTAGCTACGGAATATCTGCTTAGCCCGAATCCTCATATGCCCCAAGATGACAAACAGGCCACAAATAGCTACTAGATCATTATATTATATATAATAATATCAAAATATTCTTGCATAGAATTGTAAATAGATTTTGAAATGGCCAAAGAGAGCCCCTTTTAGGTGTTGTGGCTCCATGTATGGCCAGTAGGCAAGCTTTACCAAAGCTTCTTATGTTATTTTCAGTCACCGACTGAAGAGGAAGAGTAACGTATTTTACTTATGTAAAGATTTCCAATCACATTTTAGCTGTTTATATAGATACTACTAAACATTTTAGGGTTCTCAAACACAGCGATACACTCGTACACATCAAAATTCTCAGCTACTAAAAAAAGGATTTTGGCCCTTCACCAAATCATTCACTTGCAATCTAACAATGTGTCTTGATATACAACAAATGTACAAAAATCCTGTATTTACGAGTGAAATTTTATGACGGCTTTCATCTTTCTACTTAGGTCAAACAGATGAACTCTTGTACAAAAAAGAAAATTAGAAAAAAAAGAAAAGCAAACTAAAAAAAAATAATTAACAGAATATCCCAAATACTCCATATACACAAAGGGGAAAAAAAATCTCTATCAATAGAGGTTTTTAAGCGTATCTGCCATTGATTTTATGCTTCCACAGCTACTTTTGGACTGACTATTTTCTTATCCTTTATTGTATACTTATCTATTTGTTCCAGCTTCCACACAAGTTTATTAAAGATATGGGATTTGGCATTTTAGTTCTGGACTGTCAGAAACGCAATGAATTGAGATGCATTTTATTTGATTTTCACACATATCTTATTGCAGAACTAACTGAGCTGTGAATAGCTGTTGGATTCAAACTGAATGCTGTTAAAACTTAAAACTGCAGACCTGTTCTTAAATTATATTTAGATTTCCACCAAGTTTTTAGACTCGTCTTCGACTGCTTTATCTACAGGCAGCTATCACACTGTAATTATGCACATATTTTCTGCTTAGCCTAGGTTAGACAGAAATATGAAGATAATATTCCGGCAGAAGTAGCTCTTTTCCTTGTTTTCTTGTGTGATGTAGTATACTACGAAGAACACTGTGTTAAGTATTTTAAGAAATGATATTGTTTTTGAGGATAAAAGAAAGTACTTTGGACAATTTTCTTGTTAATTATGTGTTTTAGGACGGATGCGTCCTGATCCCCTTGTGTAATAGCTTCTGGTTATGTTCATTTTTTAGTGCTGTATTTATGGGGGCACAGCCCCCCAGCCAACCCCTCAAACCTACCAGAGGACCTTCTCCTTAACTAAGTGTCATCAGTACCAGCACTCACGCTAATTCCTGTGGAAACGATACAGCGACCCATATCTTAAGCCTATATCAGAATACTCCACTTGTCATGTGTGTGAGGTCTCCAATCTCAAGGAACATGCACAGTAGAGCTTTTCCCACTACAATTGTGTAGTTGAATTATACTGTACAATACAGGTCAGGCCATTAAGGAAATATTTAACGCCTACAAAGACAGGGGGTCAACGATGACCTGTATGAGAACCATGTCGCCATAAAATATTTCGAAGAGTTCACACTTTTAGGAACTTCCAGTGTATGGATACAAAGTATTACAGAAGACAAGGCATTCGGTATTTTAGATTTCAGTATGATGCCAGAACAAATATAAAAAAGGAACCCTAAAACCCTTGGAGAGATGTAGCGGTAAGTGTTCTTTGCCTGCCCCATCCGAAAGCAGTGTCTATAGATACCCATCGGTAGTATTCCAAGAAACAGAGCGGTAAAATGCAAGGGAAAATCTTCAATCATGGACAGCATCACATCTCTTAATGGATTTTGTTAGTGTTAAACAGAATACACAACGCCAGTTGACATGCATTCATGCAGTTCACTTGACTTTTTACGAAGATGCATCTATTCAAAATCATTACACTTGCTATTGTTATTGCACATTTTCAGTGCATCTGCTATCTCTCCAATCAAATATATTCTAATAATTGTATGGCTTTATAGGCTCATAGGTGTCTTAGTAGGGATTTCAACAGCCCATAGTTTGCCATAGAACTCTACATGCACTGCCGACGAAAACCGCAGACTTTTAGCAACATTTGATAAAATGTATTCACTGGAGAGAGTAGGGAAATAAGCTAGTCCATTCAATATAATGTATAGAGTATATATACGGAAACGTTTTACGTATGTTAACTAATCACATTATGGACATATACTACTTTACGCATAGGATGTATACATCATTGCTTAAATCCGGCTCATCCCATCTACCTGAAAACCACCTAAATTGTTTTTTTTAAATTGGACATTTCAGATTTACGAAAAACAGAAGACTATAGGGTCCCCCTGCTTAATATAAAACTATATTCTCAATAAATCCTTATGTGAAAAGACAAATAGTTCATTGCAGCGGAACTCAAAAAGATTTATCCTTATGGTGCTTTAGTGGCGAAAAGACTTAAACCCAACAAAACAATTTGTGCATTGCTTGAATATAAAAGGCATCTTGTGGACATTCTGAAAAAATTGAACAACATTGTAAATATTTTCCAATACGGAAGGTGGACGGTTTATACTTTGCGCAGAAGTTTGAGCTTTTCTTTTTTGTTATCACAATATTTTCTTGCATTTAAACTGAAACCTTAAACCACAGGTGTGTGTGGGGGGGGGGAAACAAAAATATGAAAATGAGGTCATGGGGGGAAAAACAAAATTATTAACACACATGAAAGCAGCAAGAGCAGTAGCGCAAAATAAAAAGTACTCACGCAGAATCTACTGGCCAGAAGTTGATCAGAGTAACAGGACTGAAAGACAAAAAATGGGGAGGTGAAGATAAAAGATCGAAATCCCACAGAGAACAAAAATAAATAAATTAAAAATGAAATGTGGTATGAGAATTGTGAAATCAACATTAAAGGCCAATTTAAGCAGCCAGAGGTGAAAGATTTAAAGAAACAAAAAGGTGTAGAGAAATACAAGCTGAATAATTGTAATGTATTTATTTTACACGTCTTCTTAGATCATGTTATTAGATTAGAAAAACCAAATACATTAAAACTCAAACACTTTTGCTAATAAAGTTTTATATTATATGAGAAAAGCATTAAGCAGCACTAAATGGGGTATAACTTCACTCATCTTCAATAATTTACTCTTTTTTTAATATTTGAAAGGGTATGAAGGTATAAAACATGGTGCAAACAGATTAAAGTGGAGCAAAAACATTGGAGATAGCCGTTAGTATTGTGTTCATTCAAATTAGAAATCAGCTTGTGTTTCCTACAATGAAAATAAAAGGAAATGTGCAAATTTTGAAACAAATTGAGTCATGAAGAGGTAAGGTGGACCAGCATTGACTGCCTCTATGCCAGCTACTCACGTTTCCATGTTGTCTCCTTCTAACACCGTTTGAACAGGGAGATAACCCATCCTTGGGTGTTTAGCAAAATATCTTTTTGTCCTGAATTTATTCTTGAGGACCTTTGCAAAGTCGCGAACATCTTCGCCAGAAGTAGTCTGAAAGCAGTGAGAATTAATTAAATGGAAAATAACGCATTTATTTTTGGATTTTTTAACATACTAAGGGGCATTTCTGCATATCACATGGTCAGCCTGGCCTTTGAGCCCTTCTTTTAAAAAAACTAAATAGCTTTTGGTGAAAAGGCGGCTGAAAAGAAGTCAACGTTGTTGCTTTATGTGTTCTATAAATGCAGGATTTGGAATCTGTTCAGCATTCTCCTTGAGAAAGTAGGCATCCAGGCATTAAATGCTTTACAAGAAAGTGTTTGGCACTTACCCATTATTTAGTGGCTTATGACAATGTGATTTAGCATTTCTTAGGTTCCTTTTATTGTACTTTAAAGTTCAAAGCTAAATTCAGTCATGGATCACTGTTTATTGAACCAACAGTCAAAACCCATATACCAAACGAGACCTGGGCACCGATAAACAGTTCAACTTATTCCAACTGAAGCAGCACAGGACGACATTTAAGGATAGATACTTGTTTGTTATGTAGAATCTAGGTGTGGTATATCCAAGAATGCAAACAGAATAACATTTACAGACACAAAAATCTATCAAAACTGGACAAAAAAATCAATAACAATATTATATTATACATATACAGTATATATATAATTGCTAACAGCACATGTGTGTGTAATCACACACCTATCATGCCAAGGCAGCCAGTACATGGTGGAACCTGGGCATGATAGGTGTGTGATTACACACACAAACATTAATTTACTCATTCATTTACAAATACTTATATTCATTCCCTTAATCACACATACTTGCTCATACATCCCTCCCCCACCTGGACTGCAGATCTCTCACTCCCAGACTTCCACAGGGCCCTGCTGCTTCCCTCTGTGTGAGCAACTTCCACCCCAGGGGAAGAAGGAAGGGAGCAAAGTCGAGTGATTCCGCTGGGTTCCTGCTTCTCCTGGCCGGTACAAGAGACGCTGCTTGCACACTGTGCGAGCAACACGCAGGTAAGCAGCAGGGCCCCTGCGACGATTATTTTCATCCGTTTGTTTTTTTTTCATTTTGGCATTTTGCCAATAATGCCCTTTTCGACCGATATATTTCAACCACTGATATATTGGTGCAACCCTACCAAGAACACGCCATGCTCAAAGAGACATTTTAATAAAATAAAACTATATTTTGCCTAACTGAAGTGAAATGCTATATGTAAAGCCTAGCTGGGTTTTTTTTAGTGTAAGAAAATGGAGTTCAGTAATCTAGGTCTCCAGACACACTAGGTTCATTGACTGAATCCCTGATGTCAAGAGAGATATCCATTTGTCAAGAAAACACTGCTTACAACTTCAAGAGAATGGAGGAGTGAAGTAAATCAAGTATCCCTTCACTGATACTTCAGGAAACAGGAGCATGACTGCATCTTGACACAGTTTTCAGACAGGAGAGTTTGGAAGTGTACTCTTTGTAAAGGTAATCCACATTAATTAATCTAAAAAGGCATTACAATAAAAATCCTGGTTTTTTCAGCTTTTCAGCAAATTTACATGAAATCTGCTTTGAAAAATATAAAACAAGGTTGTCTCCAGTAGACTCATCTTACAGACCTATTCATAAACATATTAATTAAGAAGATTGGCCTCACAAATACAATTTTACATTACATAAGTATCGCTTTTCTAATAATAAATCGGAATAAATAATCCGTACAGTACTTACTGGAGTGCAATATTCCACCATCGGGTAGTGCATTTTGTGACCTTTTGCAACGCGGCCAGAAAAGAAGCAGCTTTGGCAGATGTCATAATTAAAGTGCTTTAGACTTCGGTACCTATAAAAGGGGAACAACATAGCGATATAAACATGGAACACAGCAGGTAGAAGCTTAGTCTCCGTTTGTTGCTTTTGGAGTAGCATGAAAATATTTCAAGGGTTGCAGTCAATTCTAGATCCGTTCTCCATGCTCCCTTAAGTTGGTAGCCCAGTATGCCCTATCCCTTCATGGCCCATTTTGTTAATTTTCAAAGGTGGCATCCATGTCGAAAAAAACTAAATGTCACCCAAGTTTAAAAGAGAAAAAATACACATAGGCCAACAGGGTCTTACTCCTGCCTAATCATATGTAAATATAGTTATTACCGGTAATTCTGCCAATACATTAACCCGGCAACCAAAGCGTTATTTGTTTTTAAAGCGTAATCCTCTCTCCATCACAGAACAAAAGCCCCAATTGAGGTCCCTGCTAGTGCCATCACACACCTCTTGGTATGAAATATGCATTGCTCCAGTCAGTAGCAATGATAATGAGATATACTCCCAGAAATCGGAATGTGTATTTTAGGTATTTGTCCCTAAGAAAACAATCATGGTGACAGATAGGTTGGGGGGCACAGTCGTAGAATGCACTGTGTCAAGTGCGCACTCTTTAGAGTTTCTGCTAATGGCACAATAGTCTGCTCCCGGTGTTCCGTTTTATGAATCATTTCATACTTGCCCGTTGAGATCATTTCTATTTAGTATATTAACACTCCAGAGATGCTTCTAGTTTTTGGGGAGAAATATCTGGGGAGTATATCACGGAGGTAGTAATCATTTCACAGTGTATTGATTAAATGCATCCTGCATGATTTCTGAAGAAGTTTACAAACCACCGAACAGAATGTGGAGAATTCATAAGGAACATTTGATTTCTTGCATTCCGTTTGATAAATTCATTGAGACAGATTAACCATGGTTCTTTGTTATGGGTAGAAAACATTGTGGATAAATAATTTATGAGACCGCACTGCTCTGGAAAGATGCAAGGAACCATTTCTGATTAGCGTGCTCATATATTATCTTAAAAGAAGTGGATGTCAATCAGAATTTCTTTTTGGAGCGTATACAAATCTTTAGAATAATGTGAGATAACCATTTTTTGTACAATTCGATTGTCAAATAAATGAATTTCTTTTATCAATTAAACGTGCTGTGCTTTACTTTTGAGAGCTGATGTGAGCCATACCACAAATTGGTTAGGCAACAAGATTATAAAATCTGACCTGATGTTGATGCAAGTTTATCTGCATTTAAGCAGATGAAGACTACACATTGTACATCCAGCTGGCATACTTAAGGGTAATGGCACTAAATGCAGCGTTCTTGTGAACATGTGATCAAGTCATCAGAAGACGTTTGCATGAAATCACTGAATCATATAACCATCTTGGCTGAAAGCTGAACAAGAACCCGACAGCGGAGTTATATCATCTTAAAAATAAAAACTCAGGAATTTGTCAAGCTCCGAGAAGCAGTTGAATTGCAATCAAGTTTGAAATGCCCCCCCCCTTGTAATCAGCATTAAGTAAGAGGATATAAAAATAAGCTAAAAGAATAAAGTGTATAGGAGGGTCCCCAAATTGCCCATTAACCAGAGGTTTGGACCTCCAGTGCTCATCAACTTCCAACTCCTTTGAATAGTCCTGCAACACATATTCCTTTTAAACGTGCACGTGAATAATCAACCTGAATTAAAGAGCCAGTAAAATAACAAAAACGTTAATTTGTGTGCCTCATGTACATTTTCTATTTCACATTTACCGAAGCTGTCTGAATGATGATGTCAGAACATATTTCACCCAATCAGTGGAGATGAGAGGTTGACTCTGCAATCTTTTCTTACTGCTCCTGAAGCGTGAGTCAACTTTGAAACAACTGAAGCGACCGGTACATCGGCTCATTAGCATTGGCATCCTCACTTGATGCGGTAAGCAGGAGAACAAAACCTTGTCCTATTACTTCCATCATCTGTATGCACTATGATTGATCCGGTACCCATCTTATGCCATATGAATTCGGATTTTACCAGATGGTAGGTTCTAGGGCTTAGATCAAATAGCAACATTCTTGCATTTAGGTAAAGTTTACGAGAAATATATAACAAGGACATTCCACTTGAGTGAAGAGAAAACCAAGGAAATGAGTTGTCCTCAAAAAGCTAGTGTTACCTGAATCCAATAATTGGGCACTCCTTACAGATATTGCACTTGGCTTGGTGTTTGGCAGTTTCGGCAGCGGCAACTCTGTGAAGTACAGGGAGCCAGACCATTGACTGCGGCTCCAACCTCATCCAATCCAGAAATAAAGCCGCTTCTATTTCTGGTTTATTGTTAGCCTGTAGGAGGAAACACAACAGAGGCGTGACATGAGTCATATTAAAAGGACCACAAAGTACACAGAGACATAGAGCTGTGCTATAAAGAGCAACCCTGGGGCAAGGAACTAAATGTGAAGTGTTCTCAAGGAATTTTTCACCGGTTGCTAAGGTGATTACTCCAGGTACCATGAACTTTATAAATGGAAATTGCTGCAGAGAGAAAAATTGCATGGTTAATGGGCATAATGGGGAAAACCACCTCTGGTATCAGTATATTTTAGCTTCGTACAGGCGAAGAGTTGTGTTAATCAACACATCAGTAATAATAAATTATACTGAGAAATACAAGCTAAGACTGCTCTAGAAGTCTCAATTATAGAGGAGTTCATTACCGTGTCTGGGAATTCCCAGGATTAGCCCCTAAATCCCTTGGTTTTGCACCAAACTCATACGCCCAAGGTTAAATATTAGGGTCATACAGTCTAGAGCAAACCTGTTCAGATTATAATCTGCTGTAAGGATATCGGGGCATCGCAGCTAGTGCTTTACTCACTAAATGTTTAAATTCCTGCTTGAATAAAAGTGCTTTGATTCATAATATTTCTACCACGGCACAAGTAGCAGACTTCTTAAGGACCATTACAGAGAATCTTTGTACTGGAACAAAGTTAATACATGACCGGTCTCGGTGACAGCTTCTTTCCTAGGTATGTGTATTAGCCCGAGGGCTAATCACTATAAATGAAAAGCACCAGTCCAGTGAATATGACCATTCACATTATGTTTTATTATATTATATATTATATTACACACACATATACACCACCAAGATTGACAGACAGGCAGTCGCATGAATACTGGAAAATCTGCATTATAAAATATTTTTCATTTAGGATCACGTTCTGTTTCTATAGACATTTTTGTGACTTTTAGGGCTGAAGAACACTCTGATTTGCTCATACTCGGTAAACATTCTGAGATCATTAAAAAGAGGGATTGGGGTTCACTGGAAGACCTGTAGGGAGCATGGTGGCAAAGATACTTATTTGCTATGACCCAAGGTCTCGAGACCCATTGCACATAATATTGCATCATACATTGCATTATATTTCATTGCATCATTTACTTCACATCAGATTTCATGTTTTCATCCTTCTGCAAAAATAATAGGAACTGGGACTTGCAGAAATCAGGCTTCTATAAAGTTGAACCAGGCTTGAGTGGAATGTCTAAAATACTCATATCATTTCCCTTATTCATTCATTGGCTGATTTGGCCTACTAATTTAATGCAAATTAAACATATTCTTCTAAAATATGAGAAGGGAAGATAAATCATTACAATATGAAAATAGGAATGCATACACATTTTCGAGAAATTGAGAGCTAATCATTAGAGGGATGTTTATCTACAGAGACTCTGATTCTTCAGGAATCAATAAGCCAGTACATTAATGGAAAAGCTGATTAATATGCATTTTTTAATAGGAAAAGATGCATTCTGTATAGAATAGTGCACTGCATGTTCCAACTAGAATAAGAATGAGCAGTTAAGAGCATCAGACTCCGTTTCGGTAATCAGCATAAATTAAGAAGGCAGAAAAAGCCACACAGAGAGGACAGCAATTCAGTAAAACCATATATCTGATTTATTTTTCAGCCAATAATCAATGTTAATTTGTTAATTGTAATAAAGGTGGATTGATGGACGACCCTATCTTCGGAGCCCACACAGGCGAATAACCGTGCTTGGCTGAGATTAGCGTGTCTAAAACGTATCAAACATTTGAGAATTACTTGGAGATTTAAAGTCACGTGCTAGAAATCCGGTCAAGGGCAGCCTCTGCTTTTTTTTTTTTTTTTCTCAGCCGCTAATACAATTTCCTAGGTGACCTCCAATTCTAGGAAAGAGCAGGCACAGAGGATTTCACTGAAAATAACAATACACTATAAATCATCAGCAGGTCACAACGGGTTTATGAACCTGTTCATTGCCCAACACAAACCTGCATGCAAGTGTCTTGAACTTAAGATCTGTTTTTATTTCATTATTAAATGAACTTCCTCTTCTTATGCCTAGTGGATATTTGCTTGTACAGAGCCTGATCCATCCATCCTTTAATATCTATGTATGCATTTTGTTTTGTATAACACATTTTTCTCCCTAGGAGAACGGGGAAAGATCTGGACCAGGACCATCCGTAGTCTCAGTCCAGGAAGAACCTACATGTGAAAAATAGGATAACTGTGAAAATATTCTATGATATATTTTATGTCCAGGAATAAGATCCTGTAGAATTTTGGTCTTACCCTATCTACAGAAAGCTAGCTGGGTTGTATAGAAGTCTACAATGATTGTAGGACGTACTTATGTACTTATATAAAAAATATGTATTTTTTTTATTGGTACAAGGATGTTACTAATACACACTAGACATCCCATTTTTTTAATCACAATCAAATGGTACATAAACGGTGGTGTCCTTGTGTACTTTTATGGTACATAAAAGGTACACAACTATACTACATAATTGGGAAGGTGCAGATTATTTCATTTTAGGGTTTTCTCAACACATTAGACAATTCAGAAGTCAGTTTTTAATGCATTTTAAGTTGAGATGACAAACTAAGGTAACTTGGTTAAACAATTACTGAAGAAGTCCAATGCACAGCCCGTGTGTCCAACCAGCTCATGAAGTACCCACAAGTTAGAAGGTAAATGTCTAGATAAAGCTTAATAGATATGAGGCTGACAAGAAGCATTGGAGAGGTCATACATGATCTCTTTGGTGGTGTTATCAACCTCCTACCAAGGGTGCTTGAATCCCACCAAATGTGGAAGAAGGTCCCTTTATTTCCAATGATTAGTACTATGATAACAACAGCCACCATCACCTGGTTTATCAAGTGAATGTCAGACAGCCTCACAAAGAAGAAGAAAACCTCGGTTTGATCTGTTTTGGATTTTTCTTCTGTTTGCAATCCAAATGAAGAAATATAAAGCTGGCCATGGAATGCTTGGGTTACGCTAAAGTAACTGTCTCTTACACGGAACAGAGGTTTGCTTTCAGCCTTTCATATCCCTGCAGGCAAGCACCTAACCAAAGAGCTCTGCAGCCTGTATTTGCTTTTTAAACATTTGTTTGTTCAGGCCGCACAAACCCAGAATAAAATACCGAAGGAGAGCTAGAGCTGTTTGGATGACATTTACAGACCTGTGCGGCTAAAGGGGAGGACACATTACCATTCCCTAAGGGCTAACACGGCATGTCAAGGGGCCACACAATATGCCAGACAAACAAACAGCAGCTTTAACATTCTTCTGCAGCACACAATACTGCAATCAGCAGAGGGGCAATTTTCCGGTTTTTATTATTTATTTCTATAAACAGATTCAAGTGGGGGAAAAATGGACATGGAAGAAAAGCAATCAAATGTTTTTCACAGTTCCTTTCTATTTCATTGTTTCTTTTTGGTCAGTCTGCAGTGTATTATGGATGGCTACTGTGGTTTTTAAAAAAAGGGAATAAACCGAAAAAAATAAATTCAAATAAATTAACAAATCCAAAAATATGTAAGGTGGCTGGCAGAGTACGTTTGCAGGAACACCACACTGAGATGATTCTTTATGGTAACGCTAATGAAGTCCTTTAATTAATTTCCTCCATAGGCTTTAATTTTAGTTTCTTTTTAAAACAATTCTGATAACTTTCATTCTGAATACCTATTTTCTTTCAAATCTATTTCAACTAGAACAGAGATTAGAGAAAAATAAGGAAAGGAGTAAATTAAGCCTGCTCTGCAGTTGGGCAGAACTTCCATTAATTCTCCATCGCAGAATAGGACTACATTCAAAAGCTGGATCAGAAAAGGAAAAACGTTATCGTGATTGGTCCTAAAGCCTTTGGATGATTAGTGATAAAGTTCTAGGCTACTAGATATCTGCTTGTAGATTAAAGATAAAGAATTCCAGAAAGCCATAGGGAAAACAAAGCAGCTTTTCTTTTAAATCTCTTTAAGAAAGACATTTCGAGTCCAGCAACTGATTTATTCAACAAGGCTTCCTCGGCTCACGCCGCTGATCTGCGTTTTACTTCTAGAGGAAAAAGCACTTTCCAAATGTATATATGCAAGCAAACATTTACTCGAAACGACAGCATCTGATGGGCAGAAGGGTTTAGGATGAAGCAATGCTGTTATTACATTTATTACTTCTCACCCAATTGCACTTTAGTAAACTGAAGCATTGTGAGATAAAATAGCTTGCCCTGTGTCACTGGGAAAAATTGAGTCTGTATTATATTCCCAAGAAGACAAGAGATTTGTTTTGTGGAACACGGCAGCCATGACCCTGGTATGTTTTCCGCTAGGACCTTGTTCTTGCATAATTAGTAGCAAAGTTGGGAACAAATTTTGCATTCTAGAGTGCTCGGTCTATGTTGCAGTAGGGGTTCTGTAAGCAGTTCTGTAAGCAGTTCTAAACTAAAAGGAATAGGAATTAAATATAAGTGCATGTATCGACCAAGTGAATTGCCACGCTCGTCAGTGGTGGCATTTACATGATATGATGCATGATGGGTGGCATTTAGGATAAATGAGATTTATCTCGGTGTACCTTTCCATGTTCTTCCTCTTTGGTATCTATCTTCTATAGTGATGTTTCCTAATACTAGCTAAATGCAACAGGCTGAACAATGTACACACAATGCATGCTTACTAAATAAACACTAGTGACAATAGAAGGATAATGCTTACGTGGATGATTTTTTCATTATTTAGGTCAACAAAACATGCTTTTTAAAAAATTATGTCTCCAGATGAGTACACAACGCTAGCTGAATGCAAAGTTGAATATCCTCTAAATTGGGGTTGGTCCATTTGGGCTTTGTAATCATCATGTCTTTTCTGTTTATGTTGGATTTATATATAATAACCCTATTAACCCCTATAGTAATGTATATATATATATATAGTGTGAACTATCACTATGCCAGGGGTGGATACATGTGGATATGTAATTGCAAATTCTGCAGATCGTGTAACATGAACATAATGCATAAGCATAATAATGCTTGTATCGTCAAACATGATCTGTAAACGTTTCAGACTGGTCACTAATACATTTTATTTATAAAAACAATTGGATGCACACAAAAAAGTATACAAGTACTCACATATTGAAAGCAGCTCCGAACGCTGGGTTCAATGTTGCTGCCACCAAAGGATGCCACTTCTCCCAGCTGCCTTGGTATCTGAATGGCATCATGTAGAAGAAGGCCCAATCTCCGTTGGTCACAGAATCCAGTAGGACTTGCCACCTGCTTGAACAGGTCTAGAAAACAAATCATTTATACTCAGGATAATTGTGTATATGTTTGAAGGTTACAATCGGAGTATGAGTTGTGTGTTTTCTAAAGAGTGTTGGTTATGTACACAATCCAAGGGATTACGCCAAATGATTCAAATGTCTGCTTAAACTACTGTAACTACTGAAATTGTAATCTTGTAATAGTGGGTTCCGGTATATCTAAATGCACATTTATACGACAAATCTGATATTCAAAAAAACTCCTGTAAAGACCTGGAGATATATATATATACACACACACCATGTACATTTGGGAAAGGGTACAGGACGTGCACAATAGACATGGGGTAATGGATTTCTTAAAATAAACTCCATGGCAGCATGCATACTTTTAATTGAATTTTCATCAATTACATTAATGCTTAACAGTCCTAGCTGGTAACAACGGGGATTAAGAATAGTAGTGGTTTGGTTTCAGATCTGCTGGGTTTGTTGTACACTAATTTGCAATAGTTCCTCGCAAAAAAAAAAATAAAGGTTTTAGGATGATTTAAATTCATGAAATAAAAAGTCCCAGCTGCCTTAGGCAAAAAGGAAAAGTTAAAGACGATTCATGTGGTCCATTAGAAAAAAGTAACTACTCACCATTTCAGCTACTATATGTAAAATATAGATATATGCACACATTCATATTATATAATGGTATATGCGCGCGCACACACACACACACACGTATACTGATACAGGTTCTGAACGACATAACAATACCTATACACTAGCCTCTGAAGGCTAAATTGCTATTATTCTCTTCCACTGAACATAGGTTAATTATATGTCTCATTGAGATTTAGAACAGTTAGAAAAATACCATAACAGGCACTGTATTTTTCTTCCTTTATTTTATTGGACTTTCATTGTGGAAATCAAACTTAAGTACATGGAATCATTTTCTTAAGAGCTGCCACCCTGATTCTCAAACACCACCGAGGGCACTGCGTGGTACTTACACGAGTATCTCATAACGCGAGTCGGACAGGCACCCTGTGATTTTAATCCGAAATGCTCAAAAGCCATTTCAAATCGTGCAGTTAAAGTCAGAGTCAATCTGCCCTCCCCAAAATAAAAGGAAATCATTTCAAGCGCTCTTCAAAAGACCTACCGAATTAAGAGCGGAAATTAAACCGAGCTCTGAACTTACAGCACTGTGAGACGTTTGATGTACTCTACTCTGTATTTAATGTCACTCAAGGAGCGAGGGGTTACTTTAGGTAGAATAAGGTACATTTTAAAACAAAAAGGCAACTTTATGGCCAAGATGAATTACTAAAGGCACCATTGTGCTATAACAAAACACTTTAGATGATGGTCCTTTAATTCCATACATGCCACCCGTAATGCGCGGAACTGGGTAAATTCCTCGGCAACGTTGCACTGTTTCCCTTTGTATTTGATTTAAAATATTTGCGTGTTTTCGGATCTCATTTGCATACCAATATGCGCATACGACGACAAAAAGATACACAGACCTTCACCAACCAGCGGTGAATGACTTTCCATGTGAAGCCTGCTTAAGGTATACATGCTGTAGAGATGCTAAAACAGGGCAAGATTGCGCAATTTCTAGTGTCTTTCTTGAATTGAAATATTAAGGCTTTTTAAGGCTGCATGTGAAGAACAAATCTGGTGCAAAATGGGGAAAGTGATCAACTGAAAATGTCTATACGTTGACATGATGAACGCCCCTAAAGGTCTCCACCAGAATTAACCCACATAAATCACTCACTTAATCTTTTCTTTTTTAAAGGCTGCCACCTTTCTTAAGCTATTTCCTTTGTTCGTCACCTTATTTCCGTTTCCTTATGTCACCCGCCTATTTAGAGATTATCATTTAGCAGGGTGCCAGATGCTATCACGGGAAAAAAAATATTAAAACGGCTTCCTTGTTAATGTCACTCTGTCCTCTACCTTATTTAAAAATATGACATTAAGTGCGACCTGTCTTTCTTTTACTAATTTTCTTTTATTTCCAAGACAGTCAATGCTCCGCTATGCTTTAGATTACATGCAGGTATCTTATTTTAGGGACAATACCGTTTGACTGAGGCCAAGAAAACCTCCTTAAATGTCCTCAAGGCCACGTACATGTCAAACGACCCAAGACAAAAACCACCAAGCTATTATTTTCACATCAGTGTCCCTTTAAAGAAGTGGCAGTCAGTCCTTGTTTGAACGCTTCAGTCTATGTAAGTGTGCTAAACTATTTCATAAGTAAGCACTCATGTGCACAAAGTCTTATTTCCCGTAAATCCACACTGTAGACACAGATAAATGACAGTGCCTTCCGACGGTGCCATTTTATCTCCCTCTAGAGGCCGCGTTCCAAGTTTCCTCCATTAACACCATAGAGCTCAGGTGCATTTCTGTCCTTAAGCCTCAGCACGTTTTCAAGTTCAGTACATTTGATTTACAGATTTGTTTACAACTCGGAAATTTGTTTCAGAACGGGAAAAAGGTGTGAAAATGACAGTAATAAATATACGGGTTACTGACATATTTAAGAAGATAACTTTGTTCACGAAGAAATTGTGTGCACTACCAGTACCTTGTAACACATTTTCAACAGCTCATAGACAACTGGATTCGAACGAGGATTCAGAATTCAGAAGACTCCAAGGGAATTACAAGCACAAAATTCAATTTTATGGTTTTTACTGATAACTTTTAAAGAAGAAGTCATCCGTACAATATTTTATTTGTACTGAGTAAACACGGTGCTAATCCATGAAAGATTTCTGATAAAATTATGAATCAAAATGTACTAACGGGAAGTGGCATGAAAATAAATGTAATAATGTAATATCATTTTTAGGATATATAGACATCCTATCTGTAATACTTATAGATGCCTTGGATAATTAGCACAGATAACGTAATTCCATTAATCAAATGGTAAGTACTTACAGTCACATGAGTTAAAAAAATAAACAGCATTACCTACATACAAAGTAACTTCTGGTAATTAATCGAACGTTAATTTCACTGCATTTCTAAAGGAAACATCATAAAATAAATACATACATCTATACTTATCTTCCAAATGTGCTTTACACAGGGATATAACGCCAGTTTTAAAAGACAACACACGGATCCTTCCCGTTCGACCTCTGTGTAGAAAATGGGGGAAAATGCCGCTATTAGATGTATTGTTCGGGTATCAAATTTTATTTTAAATTATTTAATAGACTTGTATATCCTGTACATCACCCATCATGTTAAAACGAACATGGTTAATATTTCTATTTTACATTCATTATATATCTATCTATCACTTCAAAATAAAAGGAGGTTACTTAAATTTAAATTTTGAAATTTCCCCCGGCAGAGCTTTATTCAATGTAT
Source organism: Spea multiplicata (assembly GCA_009364415.1). NCBI lineage: Eukaryota > Metazoa > Chordata > Amphibia > Anura > Pelobatidae > Spea > Spea multiplicata. The sequence continues at coordinate 48,651 of VKOC01000977.1, read as the reverse complement.
GGAAAACTGCTTTGTTATTTAATACAAATATTTTAGTTAAAAATATTTACAACTTTTTCTCTAGAGATTCACCCAATCTTCAAGCTAAAAAAACAAATAAAGGTTTTAAAGATAGCCTTATTATCATACAAAGCAGTGGAATTGTTCTGCTGATTGCCCCATTTTGATTGATGGGGAAATAAGACCACCTTCTCAAGCTTCATCAGAATCAATTTATATACAAACCCCCCGTGGAGATGTTAATGTTAGTGCAGCCTTCTCAATTCTGAATAATCAAGCAATTTCCTGCCACCTCTTTTTTATTATTATGTATGCTGCCTACATCAGGGTATAAATTACAGCCCAATTTGGGAGAAAGGAAAGTATTTACTCTAACACAATGTTTAATCATTACGTTTTGCCTTGATAGATGAGTTGCGATGACCTCATAGACTTCACTATGCATGATGCAGAAGCAATCCTGGTTTGATTGTTCTCCAAGCAAGAACTAATTATTCGCTTACGTACGGTACGCGCAGTCCATGTTAAAGGAGAAATCTGTGGGCCCAAACGTAGCGAACCGACACACTGAATGTTTATGTTATGTTATGTTTATGTTATATGGATCAACGCGAAGACATGCATGAAGCATGGTTTCCTAAAGTTGACAGGAATTTACTGTTCCAGTAACTCTACTTACCGTACCGCTACAGATAAGATGCTGGAGTACCAGAAAAATAAACAACCTATTTCCAGCTGATCTATAAATCTCCGGCTATGGGAATGGGGAGGGGGGTTGGAGTTATCGTGCACACTGTTCAGAGGCAGACATCTCTAATGCTAGAAACCTCTCGGCAGGGTCATACAGGACAAAGATGAATCCTGTCAATTTATTGCAAGCATTGTATTTCCTGTAATTCTATTTACTTATGCATTCTTGCTAACCTGTCACAAAATACATGTGGTTTGTAGAGGCTAGCTTATGCAGAGCATATTATCATTTCCAATCCCTACCGGAGGAGGTGGCCGGGTGGAATGTGTGTCTGGAGATCTTAGTTGAAGGCCTCTAAAAGCCTTTTAGATTTATGAAATGCTAACTGCGGCCCTGCTGATTCCACTTGCCGGCATTCACTGCGTAACAAAAGGTGACATTCCATTATTCTAGCCCTACCGAGCAGTACAAAGTAATCAGGACAACAGCACCCACGTGTCATAAACATTCAGCAGCCAGTTGAGGCACATATCCACACAGAGAGGGACGTTCACTAGGTTGTTGTGCTCTTGTTCCAGTCTATCGTAAATGGTGGTCAAGCAATTAATAATCTGTAGGATGTCCATGAGCTGGTCGTTCTGCTTGAGGTTGTGCTGGTCCAAGGCATCACAGGCTGCAGACAAACCCAGCAAATCCACTAAAAAGAACAAACAAACACAAAAGCATATTATTCTATATTCCATGACAAATATCAGGCTGAGGAGAGAAGAAGAATATACGCACTATGCCTTGCATTTCCTTCCGGACTTGCATACAAAAAGACCGGTGGAAGGGTAATTGTTTACTTAACGTGTTTTGTCCCACAGGTGTTAGAAAAAATACAGTTCAAAAACATGCTTTCCAAAGAGGTTAAGGCCTTGCGTGTTGATGTTGTCAATTTCTAAGCCGGCATTTGAACCATTCCAATGATGAGAAGGTTGAAAGGAACAAGGGTTCCTTTACTGTGTAATGAACGATTGCTTCAGAAGGTTTCATGAACAGTGTTTTTGCAGGTCACCAACATACTTGACAGAACACATTTCTTCAGTTATTTGTACATTCATGGTCAGCCTCCACAAGCATAATGTCTTCTTGGACTACTTATTATATTCTAGTAGTCACACCATTCATCACTACTACATATTTCTTAAAATTTTGCCTATGAATAAGTCTCCTGAGGCATAAATATACGAACTCTCCCTTGAACGGCAATCTACAATGTCAACAGTGACCACATCTTCACAAGCACGTCAACCCAAAGCTTTAGAAAGAACCTTTGAAAAGGAGGAATACAGGGATACGTCACAGCACAACTAATATTGCCTTCAATTATACAACGCGACGTGACTTTTCATGCGTATAAGATGCACCAACTAACAAATGGCCATGAGCTATTTAAATATATTTTGGCAATCTTTGTACTTTGTCATTTTAACGGGGCGCTTTCTTTCGAAAATTGACTTTCTACAATTTGTAATACTACATTTTATATACAAAGCTGAAAATGAACCTGATTTATTGAAACCTAACAAAAAGGAGTATTCCTATAGACACATTAATGTAATATTGAAGACAGGAAAGACTGATTTTCAAACATTAGAGGCAGTTTGGCCGCCATTGTCTTTTTATTTGATGAACGCAGGGCAATGATAGAAAGGTTGACTTGGGTTAAACCGTGGGCTTCTTTCTCTTCCCACAAAATGAACCCACAGAATACTAGCGCTTTATTACACCGCTATGAATTATTGAAGCAAGGCTGGTCTCACGAGGCTGTAAATCTGCAATGTCGCCAATTATCTTACTACCCAGTGATGTAGGAGAAAAAAGAAAACACCTCTATATCTGTGCATGCACATCAAGACAACAATAAAGGGATGCACGGTTAGGATACAGACTTAGATTATTTTTCGTATCCCATAAAAAAATGCTGCAGTGTGGTGACCGTAGCATCTATAAATACAACCGGAATCCATATAATTTCACCCATGCTTACAAAGATGGAAACCTCAAGAAGATCCAGTTGCATCATTATACTATTATATGAAGTGGTCCCATTAAACCACTTACCATATGTCAAGCATGTAATCATAAATGTTCTGTGCACAAGGGGGACACACGGCTGGTAAGCAGATGATATTTTCTTTCCTAGAGAAATCTGCAGTGTTTTAATGAGTGCGGAATCATTAATGATGGCGATAACCTGCACATTAGCTACAGTCATTAGTCACTGCCAAGCAATCAAGCGCGTTTTTTTTTTTTTTTTTATTGAGAAAATATGAGCTTTGCCACCATCTAAATCAATAAGGCAAATAAATACATGATCCTTTGCATTATGTTCATTACTCCATTGGCACTGAAAGCGTTAATACCCCCACTAGACATTTTAGGGCAAAAAAAAAATCAGCATTCTGCCAAACCACTGGAAATGACCTAGCTTCAAGGTTAGGGACAATACAGCAGCATAATTGATAAAATACTTAAGGTATATCCAGAAAGAGCAACCACACACTGGACGATGCAAAGCAATCTCGTAACTTTCTTTGGTGGCAGAGATACCTATTATTTCTAGCTGTTATTATCTACATCCTGTGCGGTAGATGAATAGCGAAATTAGCCAATATAATTGCCAACGTATAAAATTATCTAAGATTGGAATTAAATGGAAAACCGTGGGATAGCATATTTCACTCAAATTCTACCTGTCGTTTTGGAATACTAAGAAATCAAAATATATGATTGTATGCATCGAACTCTGTGACGGATCATAGAACATTGACGCATGGACCAGAGAGGTAGCGCGACAGTACAGCAGCTACACAGGGTCCACTCTGATGATGTGCAAGGCGAGACACATGCTGCATCGTTTAGGTTATGTATAATTATTTTCATCACTTGTTTCAGAGATGGACCCTTAGATGTACAATATTTACTTAAAGGCCCCTTAAATCTAGAACCATCCCTACCTACCAACAGCTTAACCCGTATCGTGTAGTTTATATCTCAATTAGACATCACAGGCTATAAAACTTACATCTGTAACAGGATAACGTTTCATTTACATATTCCATACTCTCGTAACTTAAATGAATGAGAGCTCATCAATAAATGATGCCTTTACTACTCTATCCAGGATAGAAACAGTCTATCTATACATTGTGCTGGTAAACTCATGATCAAATGTACAGATTTGAAAAATAAACCATTTCTTCCATTTATGTGGACAAAACAGTTGCTATATCAGTGTCCTTCAGAGGAATATCAGAGTGGTCCTCCTTATCTGAAATCTGTGTCGCCAGTATCAGCCTCTGATAAGATACTTGTGCTGTTCCCATGTAGAGACAACAAACCACCAGATGTAGAGAAATGGCAGATGTAGGGTACTGGAGCTCACTGGAAGAGAGAGTTTTGTAGCTGGATAACCTTATAGTACAAGACTGTGTAATGCTTTCTAGCAGTAGACCACAAACTGGCTTGGTTAACTACGTCCAATATAACTCAATACCAAGAGATTATAAACTGTGCATTACATCCACATTACGTCTGTGACATGGATGAACAATGACATGCCTTCTAAAATAATTTGATAAAAATAAAATTAGAGCGAGACATGATCTAGTATCAGCAACAGACCAATTTAATGCTTTATCACAGATCCACACTGCGTTCTAAAGGAGAAGAACGAGGGTTATGCAAGAAGAGCAATTCAGGTGAATCGGTTGCCATTGGAACTGCACCACATTTAACTCTTGAAATCAACATCAATGTAGTCTCCTGCAAAACAAAACCTTCCATTTAAATTTGAGATATTATAGGTCGACGATCAAAATCCAACTTTAAAGTTTAATATCATGTTTCTCTAATTGGATTCTGGAGAAAAAAAAATACTGGTTCAGAGAGCCCCTGTGAATAGAAAAAGGTTTCTAGCTTATTATAAACCTTGAGGAAAAGGGCTAATTTGGAAGACTGGGAGGCATCGTCTCTTAATTTGCTGACAAATAAAACCTCAACCATGCTTAGATGCACGTCTTGTCCGACATCAGCAAATCAAGGAATGGCTTGTTTATCAGCAACATTCCCCATGGGTTACAGAGAAACACTTCTGTCTAACACCAATTTATTAACCAGATTGGAATTGCTGCGCTGTCTTCGGAACACCTTTAATTCGACGCTTTCGGCTAAATGCTCGGCTCCTCGGGGACTCTGGATCAATGGTAATTAAGTGAACCCCTCAAGCTTTTGGGTGGCAGTTCAATTATCAGGACAAACTTTTCACACTACCAGATAGCAACGTCCTAAAAGCAGTTAGTGGAACACTTTATTACAAACCATCTGTCCGAGAGTTTATATGACAAAATGCACGGGAGTGATCACCATGGAACACTACACATCCTTAAGCCTGTACGGCTTGAATGAAGAAAAACACAACGGGAAGCATTATGGAAAGTAGCGAACGTGTGAATCTTTACCACAATTAGAAAAGAATTACAAATTAGCAGGCTAGGTGAGGTTGTCTCTCATCAAACAGAAGGAACCACCATCTACGGTAAAATAAAACCTTCCTTTATTCCATTTTTTAGGTAGACGTTCCGGTTTTGCAGGCTTGCATTCTCAATACAAGTCCAGACTACTGACTTTTATTAGAAGACACTCTAACCTTCAACTGATCATTTTAATTTTTCCTGCTGCCCCCCGCCCCACAAATCCATTAAGGTAATGTATCTAGGTGTGTTGTAAATGCCTGTGATATGCTTACAATATCACGTTTATTTTATCGGCCTTGGTTTTAATACTGCCATAAGGTATGAAACAGAAAGCCGTGCATTTGCTGCTACTTCATGCTGACTTATCTATGCACAAGGCTTTCATCGGACCGGTCTACCAGAACATAACCAGTACTGGGAGCTGTCAGATCAGTGGGTGGAACCAGATATCTCAAAAAGCCCCAGGCTTGAGATCTTTCTTCATCTGCACATGATGCTACTGAAAATAACATTACAAAAAAACCTTGAGAAATTATACCTTATCTATAGAAGATCAGTTTACAAATATATTTGTATATATCATAAATATATAAAAATAACATAACTAGTATTTATACATAGCTCTTTTCCCCATGCGAGACTCAAAGCGCTTTTAGCACACACCCTCGTAATTTACAAAATCAGCAGCTGAACAATAGAGGTTATTTTTTACCCAATTAGATGTACTCATACCATATAGATTAAATATATTTAATCTATATGGTATTAGGACACCTGACCCAACAGGCTCTTTTATGACAATCTAAACACATAGATATTAATAAGTAGTTGGTACCCCTGTCATGTCTCATGGTTTATTTTGTATTTTGATTTATATGCTGTTTGCCCTGCTGGGCTCCCTTAGTCAGGTTGTATTCAGCTAACCCCTCCCCTTTCCGGTAGATTCTGTGCTGTTAACTATACTGTCTGGTAGCAGCCATTTTTATGTGATTTGTTAGCAAGAACTACTGTCTTTTCACCTGCATATCTGTACATATTTTCAAGGATTGTCAGCCTGAAGATTAAAACTTTACCGAGATCCTCTTCTACATGTCAGTTTTGCTGAGTTGACACTGTCTGCTGAACTTTCATTGTGTGAGTACTGGTCAATACAGACTTAGCAGTTGGTCTCAGGAACCCATATCTCACAGCTTTGTAAAGTGAGGCAGAATACCCCCCCTTTGCAGCTTGCAGCAAGATTTTGGAGTGTTTCTATGGGACAAGAATGCCTGGCTCGCAATCTTTGTCCCAGATCATGCCAAATGTGTTTTTATGGGGTTGAGGTCAGGGCTCTATGCAGGCCAGTCAAGTTCTTGCCACACCAAACACATCCAACCGTGTCTTGGTGGATCTTAATCTGTGTACTGGGCACAGTCATGCTAGAATAGAAAAGAGCCTTCCCCAAACTGTCCCCACAAAAGTTGGAAGCATAACATTGTCCAAGATGTCTTGGTATGCTGGAGATTACTTCCAGTGAAGGGTAGCCCAACCCCTGAAAAACAATCCCATACCATTATCCCTCCTCCACCAAACATTACACAAAGTTTGGCACAATGCAGTCAGGCAGCCAACGTTCTCCTGGCATCCGCCAAACCCAGACTCGCCCAACAGGCTGCCAAACAGAGAATCTTGATTTGTCACTCCAGGGAACAGGTTTCTGCTGTTTCAGAGTCCAGTGGCGTCGTGCTTTACACCGCTCCATCTAATGCTTGGCATTGTACTTGGTGATGCCAGGCTTGCATACAGCTGCTTGACAAAGGAAACCCATTCCACGAAACTCTGCACAGTTTTTGTGCCGATATTAATGCCAGTGAAAGTTTGGAGCTCTTCAGCTATGGAATCAGCAGGGGCGTTGGTGATTTTTTACACACCATGCACCACAGCACTCGGTGACCCCGCTCTGTGGTGGAGTTGCTACAGTTCCTAAACTCTTCCACTTACAGTTGACCGTGAAATGTCTAGTAGGGAAGGAATTTCATGAACTGACGTTTCAATTCACTGAGCTCTTTAGAACGACCCAAATTGTTTTTACAAATGTTTGTAAATGCAGACTGCATGGCTAGGTAGATTTTACATACAGTGGCAGTGGGTCTGATTGAAATACCTGAATTCAATAATTAGGTGTACCCCAAATAGGTTTTGTCAACAAGGGTTGTGTGTGTGGTACCTATATTATATATATAATATTATATTAAATAAATTAGATATAGATATTACGATTACACACACACACACACACACACATACATGCACACACGCACCCAAACAGTGCATAAACCTGCTTATTGATCTGTTCAGAGCGCCAGTGTGTTAGGATATATATCTCATACACTAATATAATTTATGTGCAGCATTAAAAAAACCTACCAGTGAAGGTGAAGCAGATTATTTAGCAGGTTATAGCTCCAGGCCTGCAAGTGACTCGTGATATACGACGTCCACTGTTATATTACCAGGCTTCACCTTTCCTATGAATTTCTATTCTACAAGGATAGGTGAGGCGACCTGTTCCATACTTCATACCAAATGACCCAGGATCACCTCTCTGTGAGTCTGTTAACATCCAGGGCTCCCAAATCGAAGACACTGCATGGCAGTAAAGGCTATTTTTATGAGCTTGTCACTTATCAAAGCTATCTCCATCTGTTCTGCTATACATGCTAATACAGAGAAATACAAGCAGAGCGGAAAATAGCAAAGATGACCTGATTCTCGCACGTACGTATATACTGGTTTTTTAAAAGCATCTGTACAATGGTCTGTTAGAATAACAATACTTTTTTTCTTTTACAAGTATGGGAAATAACAATGGTTGATGTTAAATCCCCATATACTTTACATTGAGTTCCTTTGTAAAGCCAGCATGCTTCTGTTCATACTTGCCCTTGTGAGCCCTAACTTCACGTGCATTAGAAAGAACTCCTTGATAAACACAGCCTCATAAATTCAAGGGCTTCCATAATTACGATGATGTATATGCACTTTAAATAGAGGACACATCCTTTGGCAACTATACACATCCTGCATTCATCAAGACAAGCTACAGCTCATCCAACAGCCGAGACCACCACTAAATGACAAACTTGGCATGCAATGCGGTGCATCACTAGAATATCCTAGGAGCTTCTTTTTTCCAAGGGAAAGTCCTGTGGAAAAAGGGACTTTTCTCTGAGCAATACAGTTTTTAACACAGTAATGTATATAAATGGGTCCTGCTCCATATATTTACAGCTTTAAATGCTCAAACATCATACGGAGGCGATTCTATATAAACTACACAAAGAAAGAATAATGGCCGTGGTCACGTAGCACTATTTCTGAAGTTTTAGGATATCATGTAACTAGTTAAGGGTTCCCCATAGACTTTTATTAGGCAGAGTGTCCCTCTGGGTGATAAAGAAATTCTATGGTTTACCATAAGGCAGCAATATGGCTTTTAAGTCCACGGAATATCAAACCTTTTAGAAAAGCACAGCGATAATATATTATTATTGGAAAAACTATGGTGGGTTTTCCTTTAAAAGCAGGGCTGCACAATTCTTCCTCGATCCCAAAATGAAATGTTAACCATGTCAAACAAAAAATTAAAGCATTCCTATTACTCCAGCATTTTGGCAAAAGTAAAGAAAAATATTTACTTATGCTGGTAATTTAGGATTTCTAAATTGCAAAAGCATAAGGAGACCATAAATAACAAACTACAAATGAGTTGATAAATGGTGCCAAACACACAAGTAGCTTGGCTAACGCCACTAGCATTACTTGTAGAATGAACAAGTGAAGAACTGACGGGAGATTACATTTTACTCAGCCAGTCTCTACAACTAAACAGGAGTATTCAACCCATAAGGATTCTAATCCGACGGATCACGGCACACTACTTGGTAATTGTACCAGGTCTGCTTCTTATTTTCTCTCCTACAGGACTACCAAGCTCATCACGCATCAACTCCTCACCAGTACATTGCTTTTACTTTGTAGAGCACTCGCGGTGGCGCTATTACAGTGAAAATCAACAACATTAAAATTGACAATAACATGTAAGACATTTGGTCCACTCTTGCGGTCTTACAACCTATTATAAATTAGATAAAAATATTTCTTCATCTAAACAGTACATTCTTATCTAGTTATTACCATCAATTACTATCCTTTTAAGAATGTGAATGAGGCCCCACACTAGCTTGCTGACCTTTTAAGTATATATATACTAATTGTAAATCTAAACATTATTACGCTTAAAGTTCAGAAAGCTCTGAATAATGAAACCAAACTATTTTGCCAGCAGAAGGTAACATTTTCCCATGTCTAAACAGAGATAAGAGCGAGCTACAACATTTCACAAAATGTAGCAGCTGCTAAAAGAGTTTGCGGATGAAGAACATTTTTTTCACGGTGAAACAAGAGGTGTTTGGGACAAAGTATTCAAAGGAACCCAGTGTTGAAATATTAAACTAATCAGGGTTTCTTGCTAGTTAACCTGGGGGGGAGGGGGGGGGGGGGACGATTCACTTTATTGTAGCCATCTCTTGCATCTTTAAGATAAATGCTTTTATTTGAACCAGTAAATACAAATAATGCTTCGGTGATTCACCAAGATAATCCCTTCCTTGGATAGAAGCAAAACACAGAAAGCATTATACTGATTATACCGTTATCAGATCATTTAGGTGCAACACAAAGTTCAACTCCCAAATGATAATGTCAGCTTCATTTAACAAGCTGAAAATATAATACGGAATCTAAAGATCATTAACCAGCTGCTGTGTTGCAGTGAGTAATTTATTTACAAGCCACTAACACAACTATTTTTCCTATAGTGAGTGTGTGGAAAGGAGGGTTAGAATAATGGTGGACTTGTGGTGACCGGTGAAGAGCACTCACAGCATAAGGCCTTCTGCAGTCTCCTTAATTTCATGGCGGTTCTGTAAGCCGAGAATCTGACATTGTTCAGGTCAGCTGAGGAGGAAAAAAAAAAGGAGAGTTACTTGAGTTGAAGGTACAAATCATATCTAGATCATCAAGCAATAAGAATGCAGAGAGAAGTCTTAATCTTTTAGTTGTGTTTTTTTTTTTTTCTTTTAAATCCAACATAGACACTTTACCTACTCAAAACAATATACTATACATGCCACAGGGTCATGATATTTACAAACTTCTTTACAATAACCATTTTAGAGCAACTGTCGGTTTGGGCCACAAAGGGCTGTGAATCCTTCCATAACTGCACAAAGAAAGAAAAATCGCTGCGGTCACAACACATTTGTGAAAAGTCCTTTCTGAATTCCATTTAGAATTATTTAGTACAAGTTTTAGGATATCATGTAACTAGTTATGGGTAATTGCTATCAAGGAAAATATAGTATTAATGAACTTCCTGTTTCTATTGAACCAGACTTTACTCCAGTTGTCTAGAACAGGAAGTAGACATGACATGGCATCATTTTCTCCTGGGACAATAGGTTATGACCCAGTCTAGAATAGAACCAGTCTGCAGTGCCAACAGCAAAAACTTGGTACAACACTGAAAAGGGCCCTGTATTCAACAATGTCAGCCAATGTCATGCCAACTAATTTCACAAGATAGATGGAATAAAAATGAGAGAAGGCAGCTACTGTTAAGACCTCCAATGTGTAGGCCCTGTGGGTCTGTGTAACCATGTCAAAAGAACGAGGTAGGGAATTCCAGAGAAGGGGTACAGCACGGGTGAAATCCTGAATACGGGAGAAGAGGTGACGACAGTAGAAGAGAGACGCAAGTCATGAGAGGAACGAAGAGGGTGGTTAGGGGTGTATTTTGATAGTAGGGTAGAGATATAACAGGGTAGGAAGTTGTAGGTCAGGCAGCAGATGAGGAACAGTGGGAAAGGAAGATTAATCTAGTTGCAGTGTTAAGGATGGATTGGAGAGGTGAAAGGTGACAGTAAGTAGAGAGTTGCAATAATCCAGAAGAGATATCACAAGGAAGTGGATTTATATTTTGTGTTAGTCCTTGTGTGAGGAATGGGCGAATTTAGGAGATGTTTTTTGGGTGAAGGTGGCAAGATTTGGTGAGACACTGGATGTGAGGGATGAAGGAGAGAGCAGCGAAGTTGGTCTGTTGGTAGTATAGTGGAGTTGTCAACAGTAAGAGTCAGGAATTGTGTTACCATAAGGGTGGGATTACCATAAAATCAGTCTTTGAGATGATAAGCTTCAGGTAATTGGACACCATCCATGGTGCAACTCCAGAAAGACGGTGAGGCGAGTTAGAAGAGATTTTTAGCTGTTCTTTTTAAAGGTTTGAAGGGCATTGGGTTGGATAATAAATTAAACTTTTCAAAACTAAAATAAACATTAATAACAAATAGTTTGATGCAATGGAAATGCAAATATCATTGACCTATGAAATGACTTTGATTTGGTGGGACCAGACATTTAAGATTCAAACCCATTTAAAAACTAATTGAGCGTGCTTCTAAACAGCTTTCATTGACTGCAACAGGAGCGTTCTTGAGATAACTTGAGCTGCCCCTTCTGAGAATATGAAATTGATTTTTACAGGCTTGTTCTTGGATGGTAAATCAGACAACAATAAATCTCGCTTATATCAACACCGCTTACTGATAATGTATGTAAATCAAATACATTTACCTAATATGATTTGAAGACAGATTAATAGAACAAATTTCAATGTCCTACAGCAATGTGGCCAAGTTCACTTTAATTTCACCCTTGTTCAGTTGCATACATTATTGTGTCGCGGGAGACTAGAGTCCAAAGCAGTAAGGATTTACTCCAGGTAAAATGTGTTTAATATTTGGTGGGGTAGAAAGATTTAATGCGTCTTGTGGTAATACTTTTTTAACTGATTTGTAGCAGGTCATGAATTGAAGAGAAATTTTCATTTCAAAAGTGGTGCCCGCAGCACATTAGTGGGGTGGTAGGACTGTACAACTATTAAAATTACCATGCCTCCATTCCAATGAAACAATTTGCTTTAGTAGGGATTGTCATTTTTAGCTTTGTGAATGGTAAAATAAATCTAGAAGTCATTTTCCTTTATTTCCCGTATCTGCTCGATTATAAGACGACCCCTCAAAATTTGGGGAATTTGGGGACTACCCTACTATGAAACATAAGTTTTACCAATAAATTAATTCACATGTATACTATTTTTTCCTATTTAATAAAACTATGATTGATTTGCCAACCTGCCCCGCAGTTCTGCACATTGCCCTCAGGCTTGCCACTCTGCCCCCAGATATGCCTTATACCCCCCTGAAATGCCACTCTGCCCCCACCGACTTACCCCCTCGTGCTCCAGACTCCCTAGTGTGTAGTGGGGGCAACTGGAAGGTTATGTTACTCTGGCGCTCTGTCATAGAAGCCCCGGCAGAAGTGCTGGGCAGCAGTGGAGGTTGTCTGGGCGCATCACGCAGACGTCCACCGGCTGCCAGAGGAGGAGGATCCAGGTGCCCTGCAGCACTGCAGGGGATCTGGATCTTCGTCTTATAGTCCGACCACAATTTGAGGGAAGATTATAAAATGACCCTAAATATAAGGCGAGGGGTATTTTTCAGAACATTTGCTATTAAAAAAACTAATCTTATATTCAAGCAAATACGGTATATAGCAGGAACAATTTACACAGCGCCTCTTACAATAAACACAGTATGCAACAAAACTAGAACTGACAGATTAAGACAAACCGATACAATAGGTAAAGAGGGTTGTGCATTTTAAAAACTTTGCTGGCCTCATTTATTTTATTACTTTTTTAAAATAATTTACATTAATGGTTAAAGGTGGAAAGCATAGCATTCCAATAATCTCATACCATACAAGGGGGAAAAAAAAAAACTATCAAACTAAGAAGGGGCTCCAAGATGAGGTAGACCTGTGAAATATGCTTCATGTGGTATACAGAGCTACTGAAATTAAGGCAGGAGAGGTTAAGCCTCAAACTAATTGCTCTACTTGAGCCACGATGTGGTGTTCACTGCTTGGCAGTGCCTGCCGCAGAAGAAGTATTTACAGCTGCAAGACACAGATGTTTCTCATACCAACTGTAAAGGGAAAAACCTGTGAAGAACTGCTACTTTAGGTCATATGTATGTATTTCTATACATACATACCATCATGTAGCCTTTAAATTAAAATTTTCTAGATAATTACATTTTTTGCCATATTTTTATGGTCTAGAAAAACATTTTTTACCCTTAAAGCCCAAGTACATATTTTCTCCTTTGTAACTGTTAAAAACAAAAATTTAAACTCCGTAATGCTCTATGGCTATTTTTCTTCTCATACTTGATTCTTGTATTTCCACAGGGCTATAAATGGCTGAATGCCCAATTATAAGGGCTACCATTAGCCTAAATAAACTGTTAAGGATCACTAAAAACTATTTCGCTTTAACAAAATCTGGGTTGTTGGGGGGGGTTTTTTTGCATTTGGTTCTGAATTACTATTTTTTTTTTTCAGTTTAGCACAAACACAAAATTATTTCATGTTTCACAGAATGTTAAGCACGTTATTTACTTTAATTAATTAATGCTGTTAGCGCTCTTCAAATACATTTCAATTGCCACATTAAGAGAGTGACCCGGAGTTCATTATTTACCTCTTTGTCAGGATCATTTGCAATAAGAAAAGGACATTTCTGTGATTTATACACGCCGGAAATTGTAAACGTAGGATGAACTGTTAAATGAATTATAACAATCACTCAATATCACTCAATTTAGAATTATTTACATACATGTGGGAATAATAAATTAAGGAACAGGGTAGAGCTGTTAAATCTCTTCAATGTTTCAGGAAAACTTATGAGCCTATAATGATAATTTCAAAATACATGTACACGTCATATGTTGCTGACTAGCACACGTTAAGTGCTGCCCTGCTCTCACAGAAGGGAATTCATTACCCAGTTATACAGCAAAACAAATATAATGGCTGAGTGTAACCTAATCCAGGGGTTGACAAACCCTGGCAGAGAAACCATTTCTTGGCGCTCAGGGTTTTGCAGGACAAGGGGGATAAAAACTGGTCAGGGCTTCCATGAATACAGCACCCTACATATTCCTGCAGGGCACAGCAGGTCTCCACGAGGTGAGAGAGGGAGGGAGAGTGTGAGTGTGTGTGTGTGCATTTACTATAGTGTCATAGTCAGTGTGTATGTGTGTATATGTATAGAGTCAGTATGTCTACTCTACGGTTCATAGTGTTAGCCAGTGAGTGTATGTTGTAGAATAAGAGTGTGGTGTTAGCATGTATGGTGTTGTGTATGTTATAGTATGGCATTAGCATGAATGTGCATCTCAGCACATAGTCTGCATATTAGTGTGTGGTGTTAGCATGTGTGTACACGAAAGTAGAATGTTAGTGTGTGTAAGCATAAGATGTTAGTGTGTGTGTCTCTTACTGCATGATGTGAGAGTGTTTAAGTGTAAGAATAATTGTTAAACAGACAAGCTTAAGTATGATGTAAAATACCTCTTGTCATTAAGAGGTTAACTGCAGTATTGTGCAAAGTGGTGCAGCACCGAAGAAAGGTGTGTTTTATGTCGTATTGACCCAATAAACATCCTTTAACCGCAGACTAGGGGTAATAAATGCAAATTAAAATGTTATTGAGGAAGGAAAAAGTTGTCTCCTACATTTTTTGGCTGGCTCCTTAATCCAAAAATTTTTTTTGCCAACCCCAGACCTATTACCATTTTTCCACGCAGACGTCCTCCGTCCCAAGCTTTTTGCATTTTAGGAGACATGTTCCACTGAACATAGCTACTGCTCAGCAGTGTGCACACGCGGACGCTATGCCAGCCGCCTCCTACGATAACAAGACCCCCAACACACACACTCACTCCTATTTATTTTAATAGGGCTCTTCTGCCAGCAACTGCCTGCTTCTAGCTGCCAAAACAGGTGCGGATCGCAGAATAGTACGCGGCAGTCCCAAGGTACTAAATAATAATACTTAGCTCATAAAATAATTCACAAAAGTCCAAACTCCAACTAGTAGTACAGAGCAGCCACACAGCGGCTCGTCTATATTAACTGACAACTTACATCATCACATTAAGAGCTCACAGCAAAATCCCCACGTGAAAATATATATTATATATATATATATATCATTTTTTCAGGCTAATTTATAGAAACACAAACATGGACCTTATGATCTTGCCATTTTGATTATATAACATGTCCAGAGACTTGTCTTTTAAATGAAGGTGTTCTGGCACAGTCTGTACATCGTACAAACTCTGAATAGCAATAATTTGGTAGCAAAAAAGGTTCCTTTTTCAAAAATCCTGCAGTAAGGCTAGGTTTCCACTTGGGTTTTTTTTGCTAAAAACGCCTATAAAAACGCCAATAGCGCCACCTGGCGTTTTTTTTGTGAAAAACGCTGCAGCCAGATGTTAGCTGTTCTTCAATAGGAAATCGCAAAATGCCATTTCCACTTGGCGTTTTTCTGTTCGGCGTTTTTTCAGTCCTGTTTGGCGTTTTTCTGCTTTTTTGGGCTCTGTGGCAGTTTTTCAAAATCGCAGCATGTTGACACTCTGGCGTTTTTTGCAAGAAATCTTGGCTTTTTTTCTCCAATAGAAGTCTATGGGAGAGAAAAAACGCCATGAAAAAGCCATGTGGGTTTATTGCCTTGGCGTTTTTTATGGCGTTTTTTCCACAGTTACAATGCAGAGGATGGACCCAGTATCTGTGTGTCCTATGAGAAATAGGCTGGAAACAAACAGTTTCACACAAAACAAAGTCCTGGACTGGTTCATATTGAATTCTACACCATTTGGAACAAACATGCTATTACAAACAAACATACGCGACCGGATCCTGCGTGCCAAAAGCAACAGCAAACAATTTGCACCATCATTTGGGGCCGATCTTCCCAGAGGAGCAGACATTCGAAATAAAGCATGCCTTACAAACCACAGAAAAGAGACAAAAGGGTCCGTCGGGACATAGAACTCTACCAAGTAAATGACATCAGGAGAGGGCAGATACTTGCCATTTACCCTAATCCCTTTTAGCTGGGTGAAACTTCTAACTTGTAAAGGCTGGAAAAACTGCCTAAGGTCGAAAAAAGCAATTTCCACAGAAAGGCTAAAACGCCAGAAAAAACTGCAGAAAAAACGCCAAAACGCAGGTAAATGCAGTGGCAGTTTTCTTGGCAGTTTTCCTGGCGTTTTTCATCAAGAAAAAAACGCCGGACAAAAACCCAAGTGGAAACCTAGCCTAAGTGTAGCAAATTCTTAAAAAAAAAATGCATCATAGAAATGTCTTCCAGCATACCGGCATAGTGTAACAGTCTCATACAAGCATGCAAAATATTTGAGTGTCCACTATTACATTCTCATTACCAAACAAAGGTGAGCATGCTGGCAACAGAACAATATTCCGAACGATGATTTAACAGGCAAAGAATTCAGCTTTCAGGAAGAATTTCAAGCAGAAACCACATATTTACTTGCTAGGAATGTCAATTGGAATGCACACATCTGCAACTAAGTGACTGGTTGGTTTGTGTGGTCACAAGACATTTCACCCAGGGTGTGGAATAAGTAAATAAAGAGATAAGCACGTCTCCATGTACACCATAATATCTTTATTATCCTGCTTATATTTCCCTCTGCGTTTTCCGTCTAATAAACATTTTCATAGATAACCCAGGACAGTACTGGTATGAGTGTGTGAATGAGCAAGATCACGTGTGCAACAGAGAATGCTAGAGAGTGTGTGCCAGGGTACGAGAGTGCATGTTGTTATCATATATTGAATTATATTGCGGCATCATATTCCACAGTGCTGTATGGGTAAACAGGACGCATAGTACATAACATAACAGTTTTGATTTACAGAAGTGAAACTTTATAATCTAGAAGATGTAAGAGTGTGTGTGCTCGTTGCAATTGTGTGTGACATATATATATATATATATATATATACACACGCACACTTGCATACATAATAAATTGTGAAAATAGAGATTCATATATTCATATTCATAAGTGTTGCTATACATACATAATATAATATATATATAAATATATTACACACACACAAAATAAAATTCTGCTATTGAAATATTAACACCGTTTAGAAGAAATACGACTGTGTATTTTACAGAATTCTATGTAATGTTACATTTAAAAAATGCTGATTTACTGAAATATAAGCAATTTGTTTCTCCACGGTGCGGATAGGCTTTATAATATGCAAACCAGTTGGTACATAATAAAGCATCTTAATTCTTTGACAGATTAAATGTTCGGCAAAGCTACCTGTTAGATGCGCAGATGGCTAAACTGAACATAATGATGTCTCAGTTACAAAGAGCAAACATATTCCTAGCAAGAATTAAAGGGAATAAGGGTATAAAATCACTGCTCACTGGCGATGAACGTATCACACTATAAACTGGAATAAATTGCTCTGGCGTCTTTTGCAAAGCCCAAAACCAAACTGCTGAGCATAATGATGGTAGGGCTTACTCACTAACCTGTGGAAGGGGGCAAGAAGCACTACAGTGAAAAAAGGCAATAGGGACAAATTATAAGGTAAATAAGCTGTGCAATATACAGGGGTGTATTCGCTAACTGAGGAGTCTGCAAAAGAGCTGAATATTTCAACTCTCTCATCAACAAGCTTCTCCTGCAAGAAGAGCTGAGCTGGTCCATAATTCATAGCTAAATCCAGAGTAGTCTTTAATGTGGAGAAAAAGGGCAAGTGCCGTGGCACAGGCTTACCTTAGGAGCCCATTGCAGTTGTCCCTTGGTCCCGCTTAAGAGTTGCACTGTAATTTTTAAGGTATTAATTTACCCTGGGCACAGGAACACAACATTATAAATGACAGCCTCCCTACTACTGGTTTGATGGTGTTGAAGAAGAAAGGGCATGGTGGCACCGTGCATCACCATAACTGGGCTGGTGGGCACACTGGATGGTCACTAGGCAAGGCTTGCAAAGAGTCCTATTATGATTAAAGGCATGTCAGTTTGTTTTTGTTTTTTGCATTACCACTTACCTAAAATTCACCATTTAGCGAATAAGTCCCACGGTATAAAAGACCAGAAGTAATTGTTCCTATAGGCATGCTACTCAATTTACACCCAATTTTATTGTTTTTAATATTACTTCTTTCCTTTTGTTTTCTTGGAGTCAAGATTTTAAAAAAATCCACTTAAATTATTCCGATGGTACGAGCCCTTGGTGAAGAGCCGACAGCGCTATATAGATAATTTGGCTTTATTTCCCTTGGAACAGAATCGTGTTATGTCAGAACTTCAAATTTTGTTTAAACATCATAATGTGCCCAACTCCAATTTAACCTAAATCAGTTTGCATAAGAATCAAGCTGTTATCGTATAAGCCCAGATACCTAATCAGTGAGGGGATTCACAAAGCCAAAAATCCTCATTCAGACACAACCTGGCTGCATGCCTTCGCTTCTCTCAACAACCGACTGGGAACCTCTAATAGCGTTCACATATAAAACATCTTCATCGGTGTCACTGACCAGTCTGAAATAACATTTCTTGCAATTCTATTAAATCTATTAAAAAAATAATAATAATAACTTTGACTACACCTTATTAAAAAATAAAATATAATAAAAAAATCTGATTTAACAATGGAAGAGATGGGAACACTTTTCCCTTTCTAAAGAGATTCTCCTCGGCCTCTTCACTCATCCAACCGTATTTTTTGTTACATTCTGGGCAAATATGTTAATACTGATAATAATAAAACAACTTTTGGATTTAAACTGACACCCAGCTCAATCATACACAAAACGCTTCGTTGTCCAGGCACCCGCAAGGTAGACCCGCAAGGTAGACACTACGCAGAGTCGGTATAATAAGCTGTGCCTCAAAAGAGAAGGACTTATTACTCAAGAGTTCTGTCCTTAATGGAGGGCATCCCACATGATGTAATATAATAAAGAATATGGAATTCATCCTATGCCCCGGCAGGTAAGTATATGTAAGGAGGACAGTTGACACATGAACTGTGGGTAACAATTAAGGTGACCACCTGTCCTGGATTGCAATGAGTGAAGGGGGTTTCAGCCAATCAGGAGGGACTTCTCAGTTCTCCAGATTGGCTGAGAGTTCAGAGGCCTCTCCTGACTGGCCGAGTGCCTCCTTCACACCAAGCTTAGAGTAAGCTGCAGCAAGCGCCAGGTGGGTGCATGTGAGTGAGGTGGGTGAGTGTGTACTGTCTGGTAATAGAGGGCTCAATTTTCTGAATTTGCTCATGTCTGGTAATTGAGAGGTTAATCATCAGAAACTGCTCATGTCTGGTAATATATATATATAATGTTGATTAGTATTGCTTCAGACCTGATGAAGAGAGGATAACTCTCGAAATCTTGTCTTTTAAATATCATGTTAGTCCAATAAAAAAGGTATCACCGCATACTCTCCAATACTCTGTTTTTTTTCATTGTGTCTACTGGACTAATACGGCTTCACCCTTTTACATTATATATATATATATATATATATATATATATACATATCTCATATAGACCCGTGTGTGATCTCATCTGCTTCATAGTGTGTCCCTGAATGGCAGAAATAAAATGTGGTCACCCTAGTAACAACGTTAATGCATAATGTGTGCACAAAAAAAGAAGGGAGTCAAGAAGCAATCTACATCTCCACAATAGGTGAAGCATATAATCACACCAAAGGGTCTTCATGGTAATTGGCATCCTCTGCCCAAAACAGAAGTTAGACGAATCAATAATCCAGACAAGCTTCCCGAAATGCGCCAATTTGTACACAATTCAGAAAAAAGCAAATACACTATCACATTTTCGATACAATGTTTAATAAGAAGCCTGTATTCATGGGTTCAGATTAATTAGAACTGCTGAACATTTGTTTTGGATGGCAACCAGACCAGGATCAGCAGCAAAATTAAAGTTAATCTTCTTTTAATCAGCTTTTTTTTTTTTTTTTTTACTGTGGAAAAACAACCACCAAATAAATTGTAAAAAGGCACAGCGGTGGGTTCCACATAATCACAACGTTAACGCAAATACTTTGCAGCTCTTGAGAAGCAGCAAGTTGATATTGCACCGTGGTCAGCTTAGGCATCCGTCTTGTAATAAACACCAGAGCTTGTAAATTACACAGTGCCCTAAGGAACCACATTAAATTGCAAGCTCCGAGGGCAGCATTCCAAAGCACCCAATAACAATAGCTTAAAACAACTGGTTGCATGTAAATAGGTGGAAAATGTTGTTGCAACTTGTAAGTAGAGACGAAGTAGCCTTAGGAAGGAACCCAATAGCCTTGTGTAAGGTTTCCAGAAAAAATGTTTCTTACCTAAGGACTGGTAGAGCTCAGTCATCTTGGGATGATCCCAGCAGGTCGTTTGTGTTTCATGGCTATAAAAGAAGCAATAATTTGTAAATACATACATTTCATAACGTAAATTTCACTTGGAGAAATACACTATCTGTGTAATATTGGACAGGGGACATCACCTAGGCAGTTGCCATGTTTGAAATACCAAACCAAGCTTAATTACACTTGATTGACATGCATAAGGATACATATATTTGAAGCTAGGTATAAATATAAGTAAAAAAATCCCAATAATTAAAAAACAGAGAATGACAAAGAACACATCCACCGCGTTCGAGCTTAAAGAATTCCACAGCAAACGGTGCCTCCGCTTCTTCACTCACTATTTGTCTACATTATAAAAGAATGCACGCTATTACTTGTATTTATTGGAAGTGTAAACGTAAATGTTGAATAAACTAGCCCTTTTTAAATAATGCACAGTTTTATCACTACCCAATCGGCCATCTGCTTAAAAGTTGAAACATATTTACAAAGAACACCAACTTGTCCAAAGACTCCAGACCGATGTTCAAACATATAAAATTAACGTTTATTAATAAAAACAAGGTATAAAACATGCTTACGGTGCTAAAGGCCCTGAAATGGTTAACTATTTCCTTCTCTTGTGAAAACACACATGGTTTCATGAAATAGTTATTTTACCATTAGGTTTAACAACTGCTTTCCAAAATTCTGACATTAGAAAGTAACAATGTTCCCTGAAAGGTGCGCACACACACACACACACTTATTTCAAGCAGCGCACTATGGAAATGTAAGCACACAGCAAGAGGTCACTGATATATAGTACTCCCCTGGTTCTGGCAGTCTGCGTTGAGGTCTTCCTCTGCCAGTCAGTGCCACACCGGATAGGACATCATATCCATCACGGCACTCAGGAAG
This sequence comes from Spea multiplicata, assembly GCA_009364415.1. NCBI lineage: Eukaryota > Metazoa > Chordata > Amphibia > Anura > Pelobatidae > Spea > Spea multiplicata. The sequence goes on along the minus strand of VKOC01000977.1, from coordinate 27,139 downwards.
ACGGCAACGCAAACTGCCGGACTCAGAGGACGGGCAGGTGAGGGGAGAAATATGTTTGAATGAATATGAAGACGGGGGTGCTAAGGAAAGGGTAAAGGCATGATGAGGAAAAGAGTTGGGTGGGTAAGGAGATGATGGGGAGGATGAAGATGGAGAGGGATGATTGTGATGTGCTCACTAACATTTTACACATTCATACTTACATACACACAGCCACTGTAATACCATGCACTCATATATACACACACTCTTACAACATACACACATAGCCACTGTAACACATACACGTTTACATGAAGCAAAGCCCTGCAAACAAAGTAGTTCAAACTTCAATGTATAAAAAAATTTAACTAAATATGTACCGAAATTATCTTGAAACAATTATGGGTTTACACTTTCAAAAGGATTCAGTGCACACATACTTTTGTTAAAAGTTAGAAGAAACGGAGCGCAATGCCACTTTTACTATTTTCAATGTTTTGGTTACATTAGGATCTCCTGTTTGGTAGAGTAATAATATGACACAAATATTGACATGAAGGAGATTGAGGATATTTAAGTCAATAATAAAACAGTCAAGCAATCACCCTAAGCATTTATTGCACAGAATAATACATTATTGTGGTGATCATTTTCCTTCCCATAGAGATCCACAGCAAACGATCAGTTTCCTTTGAAATTCTCAGATATAATATATGACTACGATGAGAAAGAATCCAAGGACACGGTGGAACATTGTGTATTTTACAAAAGTCTCAAGTTTTAATAAAACTTCATCGTTTATTTTATCTTTCTGAAGCAGCCAATTACACTGATGTGGTTTTTTTCCCCCCTTCTTTAGCCCAAAGTATAGAAATTTATCGTTGAGTGGTTGACTGTATTTTGGAAAGTTTAATACAGTTATTAGTTTTGAAAAATGTATTCCTGAGAGAACAGTACAAACGCAGAAGATGAAGGATTACAGGCAATATCAGAAGTATTTTTTTTACTGGGTGTCTGAAAGATAATAAGCTATTATTATTGCCGCAAAGCAGAAAGCATACAAGTTACTTTAATCACAATAGGGAAAGTTAAGGAACACATTTTAACAAAATAAGGATTACACTAGATAGACTCTAAGTGACTTAACAGATCAATTAGAATATTTAAGTTGTATTGACTGCTAATTAATGATCATTTTATTGAATTGTCTCATGACCTTCTTTTCTTCAGTCCCTATATACCTTTGGGTTTCTATTCTACTCTCCAGCCCTGACGCAATGTCATATCCATTATTTTCCTGTTGATGGTATACACAGACCCAGTACCCTTTAAGACAGCTTTCTACCCCATATGTTAATTTTTAATGGCTTTGAATTCAGCTGCCGGCGGCTGCTTCATCATTCAGCTGGTTTTAAGTCTTTAGGCTACACACTGGAAAAGTGTGGTATTTGCACACCCAGGAGGAACAATCTTTTTCGCGCACAGTTTTGCTATGGTATCTTTTTATAGAAGTTTAGAATAAAAATGTGCCCATTAAAATGCCAAAGCGATGTTGGGGTCTTTGCTCTTAGAAGTATTTCTTCCAGTTCAGGGGGACAGTAAGGCCTTGTCCTCGCTCTCCGGACCCAGTGTCCATACCCTAACAATTGCATGATGTTTAAACAAACAGACATTCACACACTTAAAAAATACACAGAATTCACATGGCACACTAGTTAGATATATTTGCACAGATGTTGGTGATCCCTTACACTTCACAACAAATATACAATGTCTGTCACTAATATACATTCTGAGAAACCCTGACAATTACTGATTTCTCAGTCTTTTCATCCTCCACTGTTACCTCCTGCCATTTCAGCTTTTATATGTCACTCTCTCTATTGCCTACCTACTAGGATGGAGGGGCTGATAGTGGGCGAGAACCCTTTTGGAATAGTCCTCTGCGGTACAGCTGCCTTACAATGGTCGCTCAATACCTGGCTATCACATTTCATTTCTGGAGCACATAGTCCTTGTCTGTCTCGCCAAAAAGTAACAATTCACTGTATATGACATTGCCATAACGTTAACACATTCTGGTACAGAGGAAGAAAAGGACTAAATGTGAACATAGAAAATGACAAGTAAAAAAAGCAACAATTTTGGTTAAATATCAAAGCCATAAAGACGTCTTCCCATAAAGAAATCTTTCCAAACGGATTACTCCAAATACAGAGTATTCTGCAGGCAAATATTCTTTACCATTGTTCAGGAGAATGCGGCTACCAATTTAAATATAAGTGAACTTTTTGGCATGAGAGAGAATTAAAAATAATTATCAAGTATTCAATATATGAATATTTCACCTCAGAGCACTCAAGTTAAAACAGGCTCCATTCCAATGGGAATCTAATTTAGTGGTAAGCAGATTTTTTGGCAAATTGGTTATTCTCGTCAACATCTGCAGATATGGATGGTGAAAGAGAGATGTACACAATACCCTATTCCCATGCCAGGGGGCCGCCAATCAAGTAACGTATAGATGCTCTCCACGGGTGATGTCATAGGATGGAAATCACATTTTCCGGTTAGCAAATCTGACACACGCAATACAGCGAAACTTGCTTCTGGTTATGAAGGTTTCTCAATGCCATTAACCCCCAAAACCAAAGGGTTAATGCGACAGACATTTTTTTTCCCAGGGAGTCAGTGAAGTGACTTGCATCCAGGATTTCATAGAAATGTACAAAGTAACAGAATGGTTTTTCAATGGCTTTAAAGAGACATGCTTGTCTGTACAGGTGGATATAGAAACATACATCCTCTCAAATTATGTACACAATGATGTGTAGATGTTTGTCATTCACTTCCATGAGGTAACATCCACCTGAATATACTCTGTAAATGTGCAACGACCCCTGCGGTAACTCTTTAACTGCCAGCAATCAGTATTAACACTGATTGCCCTATGCCCAAAGTTTTAACCCTCTGAATCTTCTGTACATAATGACTTAACACTTTCAATAGTAACCAAGATGTTTAAAAATTAAATAGAGACTACTGCTTTGCCACCTTTTAGCTGAGGCATACCTTATTTGTTTGTTTTTTTTTGTTTTTAATTGTCTTACAACCAGGGGTTGTGTAACACAAGGAGAAGGACCGGATATCCTTCAGGTATTTATAGGGTTAAGGAAAAAAGGGTTTTGCTCAGTACTTCAGCAATCGGTAGGAAAATACTTCCCCAACATGTTTGGTCTGTGCTCCAAGTACTGGCAACATCGTTGGGGACAGTAAGATCTGCCCTCTACTGCTTGTAGTGCTTGAAGTTAAACTGTAAATGGTTAATGCACTATTTTATTTCCATTGAAACATCAGATGGAAGCCAATAGTAGGAAACTACAATTAACAAGAAAAACACATTGAATGATGGATTAAGACGACTGAAAGCGTTAACTGCAATATTTTAACAAGAGTTAACATTGAAAAGAAACCAGTCAACCCATCAAATCTCTCCATTCACCACTTCTGCTGAGAGGATGTGCCATTTATCTACCACCTTCCCTACTTTATATGATTTCCATTGGATGGTAGAAAAGAATCACTTTGTCTATATGGTACACTATAAGCAAAAAGATAGATTGTGTGTGTGGGGGGGGGTCCTTGATTAATAATCATGCAGCTCCCTCACTTGATCTAGAAAAAGAGATCCACTCTAGCACACTTTAAGAGAGTTCTCCCTGACCTGTTGAAAACGCACATTGATTGTCACCAATCACACTTTACAGAAGACGTGAAAGGGAACCGTAACAAACAGAGCTGGAGTTGTTCTCATAAATATTTAGCGATGCATTACCAGGAACATTACATTGCGATGTACATCTCCATTCCTGGTATCTCATGGGACTATCTTTGAAAAAAAGCCTCTGGAGGCTCGCGGCTGCTTCCCATACACTTTTAATAAGCCATGCTCTGCCGGAGAATTTCTAAATCTAAAGGGTAAGTAAAACTTCAGTAACGCTGAGGTGAAGCCATCACAATGTCCTTAAAAAAAACAAAAAAAACTCAATAGGCAGATGGAAATCCAACGACCAACGTAGCAAATTCCAGAGCACGTCCTTTGGCAAACCGCCTGCTGTGCTAATTGACAAGTGGAGAATTTAAACTGTCGAAAATTATTCTGTGTGGACTGAGCCGAGACTGACAAACATACGACACTTTAAAATAAAAAAAAAAAATTAAATGTCCTACAAGAAGGATGTGACTGGGCGTGCGGAGAGCGATCGAACAGGACACTTTGGCTGCTACTGATTTTCTGGTGGCTCTTAACAAAGAGGGCAGATTTTTCCATGGTACTTTATATGCAGAACGCAAGAAGGCTGCAGCTTTTCCACTTCTGGTCTGAAAAGTAGTGCTGCCCAAACACCCCCCACCCCCTCAACCCCACACACTTTGAGCTCACAAAGTTATCATTAATTCCAAACACAATCTTGCAGCTTAAGAAAAAGGTTAGACTCCAAAAGCGAGTTCCTTCCTTAAGCCGTTCTGCCATTTTCAAAGGCCATTTAATTGTTAGCTTTGGGACCGGAAGGTGTGGGAGCCTAGAACTGGGGAGGGCTTCTTGTGCGAACCCTGCAAGACAAAATGCCAGCTCAGCACATCTCAGCAGCCTTTCCAACACCTTACAGTACTTAATTAGGACTTGAAAAGAAGGGGGTAGCCGTAGCAATTTGGACAAAGCAGAAAGAAAAAATATTGTTTGATCTTGAGATCAAACTGCAAAAGGATTATTTTCTGTTTTATAGTCATTTCTTAAGGTGATGTGGATAAATGGATTAAAATTTCTATTATTTTTTTTGTGAAGCCCAATGAGCATCTCAACAAGCCTCAGCAGATACAGCACACTCACTCGGTAGACTACAAGCAAAGACAGAAAGGAGTAAAGAGCTGCTTTAAACCATCATAAGGTTGGAATAAAAAGTGTGAAATTGTCTTGGGTAGAATTAAATGGGATCAAGTAACAGGTAGAACAAGCACTTCCAAAATCAAACGTGCATTTTAGAATTCTATAAACTAGGGACGCAACATCTACAAGACTTCTACCGTACCACCAAAACTTGGTCTTGAGAACCTCAGATCCATACTTTTAAGATGGTTTGAAAATGACTGGCCATGAATATATAATCCACAGGGACTACAACAGAAACATCAAAAGGTACAAATGTTAATGGAGGTGCTTAAACAGATTTCCAGTCAAATAAAGTCCTTATGGCAACTTGAGGGTAACCAGGGCCACTTACAATAAAACCGCGACCCCTGAAATCCTTGAAAGATGAAGCTGCATAACATGAACACTTTATAAGTGTTACTAGGTCATTGCTCATTAACGCACTCAATCTAGTTCACGTCAGCATTAACCTGAAGTACTCTTAATGAGTAACCATGATGTTCCTCATCTCCAGGCACTTCCAGCTCCTCCAAGTACAGCGAGCTTGGAGGAGCTCATATGAGAATAGGATACCTAGAAGTAGCACGGCCATCAAATCTGAATCTTTACTGATTACTTTATTGCATATTATGTATATATGTATATATATATATATATATATAATATATATATATACACACATATTCACACACATTTTTTATTTATCTCCAAGGGAACAGGAGAACAACCTTCCCACATTTTTCACAATAAACGCTCGCCGGTACAACAACCGTGTCCCCTCTCTACCACAGTCACTAGAGATGAAATTATTTCAGCCGCTCCACTTCAGAAATGTGGAACAATCAGTTCCCTGTAGATTTGCGGAATAGCAGACTTCACTATGCACGAAACAAATCTGCTGTACCAGTAAGAAAATCCGAAGACTTTACTGTCCCGCAAATCTGACCTAGTTTCCAAACCTCCATTTAGTTTGCTTCCACCGCCTGAATAGCCGAAGAACCCAACGCCCGTCGCACTTCATGCCTTATATTTACATCGCTTGTGCCACCAATCTCACCAAAAAAAAAAAACAGCATTCTACAAAGACTCACGTAGAATTACCATATTTCACGACAGCCCAAATCACCATAGCGACAACTGCTTCAGCGAGAAGGTATCTTGAGATTGGTAGCAGAACAACAATGATCAGTACTTTGGGGGATTTACTTGCGATCCCACATACACATCTGCCACATGCGCAAGGAAATTATTTCTGCTAAATCCCGGGATGAGGCTGATCTTAGCCGGGCATTTCTTTTAATGTGCAGGGCTGTGCAAACTCAGAAAAACCAATAAAAGGGGTTTAGGTAAATATTGAAATTGGGAAGGATTGTGTAAAATGAGCACAAAGGTCGTCTATGTGCTAGAAATAAATATTCCCTTTTTTAAACAAACTTTTTTTTTTTTTATACTGTTTGCATTCCCTGGGAGGAGAGAGGTAATGATTACTGCTCGGTTACTTCTTCGTCTTCAGCCAGACCCTCCAGCAGGTCCAGCCGTCTATTTGCCTTTCAAAGTGACCCCCCCCCCAACCCCCCTTCCCAAAACCCCTGCCTCTGGTGGGCTTTGCAAACAAATTGTTGAACTATTGTAACAAATGCTCGGCGCTTAACAAACAAAGACAGTTATACAAGAAGAAGAAATATGTACAAAAATCCATTTTTGGTGAAAAGTGGTGAAAGTAGTGCATTTAGCAACGATAGTCTCTTGGTTGCTATGGTGATTGCACCATTTTCACCAGAATTTCTTTTTATACATATTTGTTGCTATACACATCACTCTCTGTAATATATATATATATATCAGTATGCAGTATCTTAACCCCATAAGGATAAATTCTCTGATGGAAACGCATATATTTTCCCTATAGTCAACAAAACGTAAACATTTCTTGCCCCCCGACCATGTTTTGGCTGACGGGTGAGACGTGCGTTTAATTTGTGTAGCAGTCTGTAGACACAGCGCTGGGTTACGCGAGTCCAGCATTAATCTTGGATTCAGTATACAGGTACGAGTCCTAAGGCTATATTCTTTCAAAAGGATATTTATCACTATAGATGCCGTGTCGGCAAGTGATCCCCAGAGGCCTACGGATGTAAAAAGGATTTCACAAAGAATGACTTATTGGTATTGTGCTAGACGGCGGGGGGGGGGAAAGAAATCTCACCCCCCACACAAACACATAGTAAATAGCACACTTTACACTCCTTTCGTATATACAAGAGCAGACAAAATAAAAGGAGATATGGCGGCATCATTTATTATAAGATATATCATTTATTTATACACCTGGACTGTATGGATGAGCAAAATGCTGTCTAGGAAGATGGTGGCGGGTGAACCAACAATAAGAAGCTGGACCATGCCTTCCAGGAAACGAGAAGCAAGCCAGATACAGCTGTTTGCTAAACTCTCTGCAACTTTTACTTACCCTGAAGCCACGGCTTTTCGCTGAGCGAGCCCTCCGCTGTCCCTAACGACACATTTAAGCGTGACGCCGAGTGTATTAGAGTAAATAAAATCTGTGTACGGCAGCTACTAAAATGCCACTGGGCATTCCCAAAAGAAATCAGCCAGAAAGTTGACCTTTTGAGAAGTTTGAATGGAGCAGGGTTAAAAAAGAGATAAGGAGGTGGGGGGGTGAGAGCAAAAGGAGAGTGGAAATCAGATCTCTCCATGCAAGTCTCCCACCATGGTGCTTAATCACCTGCTCTCAAACACCTCCTGCTGATCATCACAGAGGGGCATCAGGGCTTTAATATCATGAATAAAGCCATGGCGGAGGTATGAGGAGAGGAAGCAAAGCATGCATCCCATGTCCCCAGTTCAACCTGCACATCAGCTGCAAGCCGAGCCTCCAGCATCTGAACCTGAGAACAAATCTCACGGCTGGCTGCTGAGGGGAAGCACGGGAGTTGGGGGGGGGTTAATCCCCTATGGGTAAACACTGACACCCCAGGTGTTTGCCGATCCCGCAGGCGAGGCATGATGGGAGTTGTAGTCCTGAGCAGCTGGAGTGCCAGAGGTTGCCGTGATTGTACTGCCGTGATTAGCAGGGGACACGGCTCGACTTACATCTGTTGATGTTGAGGAGGGAGGCTGCAATCCCGCTTTCTACTTCCTCCTTGTAACACCGGTTGTCACACAGTAACACACAATGTCACACTCACACGGGGTAATAAGCCATTAACCCTTACGATCATCACACTATGTGCCCCCCTCTCAAAGCAGCCCTGACCCCCCGCACCTACACGCGATGATTCCACACACAAAGTTTCCCAAGGTCCCTTCCAGCTGATTGCCACAGCATCTCCCACGGCACGGCACGGCACGATCACTTACCCTTTCTTAAGCAGCTCCCTCATGGCTGGTTGAGCGGGAGGGCTGGCTGTGGAGCGGCTCTAAGTTCCCGGACTCGGGGCTGCCGATGAATGAGACCAGTCCAGCAGCAGCAGGATTGCACTGCGGTGATCGGAGCACTACAGGGCTAAGGAGATCTGGGGGAGGGAAGCCTGCAGGCTAGACAGGGCGGGCACGGCTCCTCCTCCGCCTCCCACCCATTCAACCTGCCACGGGAGAGGAGGGAGGAATGCATGCAGGGGACGGGGCAGGGTGATGGGCTGGGGGACGGGGCAGTTCTGCTCAGATGCATCCCGAACGATTAGCAGCTTTAAACACGTACTGTGCCTCTCCCCACCTGCACCTAGAGAGATTAATACACCTGGAGAGGGTAATGCACCTAATACACATAGAGAGGGTAATGCACCTAGAGAGGGTAATGCACCTAATACACCTAGAGAAGTTATGCACATAGAGAGGGTAATGCATTTAGAGAGGTTTATGCACCTAGAGAGGGTAATACACCTAGAGAGGTTATGCACATAGAGAGGGTAATGCACATAGAGAGGGTAATGCATTTAGAGAGGGTAATGCACCTAGGGGGAGTAATGCACTTAGAGAGGGTAATGCACCTAGAGAGGGTAATACATTTAGAGAGGTTTAGGCACCTAGAGAGGGTAATGCATTTAGAGAGGTTTATGCACCTAGAGAGGGTAATGCTCCTTGAGAGGGTAATGCATTTAAAGAGGTTTATGCACCTAGAGAGGGTAATGCTCCTAGAGAGGGTAATGCATTTAAAGAGGTTTATGCACCTAGAGAGGGTAATGCTCCTAGAGAGGGTAATGCATTTAAAGAGGTTTATGCACCTAGAGAGGGTAATGCACCTAGAGAGGGTAATGCTCCTAGAGAGGGTAATGCACCTAGAGAAGGTAATGCACCTAGAGAAGGTAATGCACCTGGAGAGGGTTATGCACCTAGAGAGGGTTATGCACCTGGAGAGGGTTATGCAGCTAGAAGTGATAATCACTAAGGACAGCACATTGCTTTGGACAGTAACTTGTTAATAGCACCTGAATACTTACAGAATTTAAAGGGACACTCCAGCCATCATATGCACTTTAATACATAAAACAGCCCAGAGGTCCCTTGTAAAGAATTCCCATTGCATTCGCCCCTTACCCCACCCCCAAGGCTATTTTGTATGCAGGACATGTATCCAGTGATACACAACTACCCTGCCCGTATGTACACACATAAAATAATGATAGTTTAAATAGACAATACAGTGCCCTGTTTACGGATGACAAACAAGGGACAATAATCCCACTGTGCCCCTTTTTCCACCCCGATGTCCCTCTTTTTCATTCCATGGGTGAAGCGCGGCTTCCAGGTCACTGCGGCGAAACTCCTGGTTGTTGGGTACGCCCCACTCCCTGCCGTACGCCCCACTCCCTGCCGTACGCCCCACTCCATGCCGCATGCCCCAATCCCTGCCGCATGCCCCAATCCCTGCCGCACGCCCCACTGCCTGCAGGATTTTCTGATGTATTTCATATGCTGAATTTCCCTCCCTTGTCCTCGCTCACACTTCCAACGGCTGCCTGAACCAATCAACAACAATCAGGAGCTTAACCATACGGCAGAGATAACTGGATAGAGCAGACAGCAGGAAGTTCAGATGGCCGCTCCCATTGGTTTCTCCTCTGTTCTTAGTTTCCCTTTAGTGACCTCGAGAAGCGACGCTTCACCCGGGAAGTTCCCAGGTATGAGCGGAAGTAAGAGAGGTTAGCAGTCTCGGTCTGTATAATTAACAGACACCATTGCTTTTTATTGAAACACCACTTGCTTGCTTGCTTGGGTGGGGAACACTGAAGCAACCACGGTGCGGCCAACGGTTTAAGTACCTAAAAGGCCATAAGGCAATCATTTACAAGAAACACTAGCGCAAAGAGCTAACCAGCCATAATCTAGGTCAGGGGCTAGGCGATTGTTACTGATAAGGGAAGTTCTTTGAAAAAGCCTTTGAGCCCATGAAACGGCTACACGACGCTTGTTAAAGTGTCACGTGTGCTAATTTAATTACACAGGTTGGATTTCTAGCTGAATTTGCAGTGAATGCCGGATATATTTATATATATTGTATATACATATGCATTCCTTTAGGTTGTACGCTTGCAAGTAGGGACCTCTCTAACTAATGTTTCTTTATTTATTAGCTCTGACTGTACCTTTAAATCTCTTTAACCTGACCTGGCAGTAGCCAGACAGGCATGGCTACTAGCTTTAGTAGATTTTTTTTTTAAATCTAGTTATTTCTTCTTCTTGTTTTGTAAACAAGTTATTTTGGAATTATGTAAATCACTAAATTATTGAGTGCGCATATCAAATAATTTTTGTAGCCTAAATATATATTCATTACAAATATGTAATAACAGCACAACTCATATCATCATTATTATTATTATTATCTTTTATTTATATAGCGCCAACAATTTACGCAGCGCTTAATACAATACATATATCCAAGGGGTATGACGAGATGAGAATTGACAAACTAAGACAAACCGATGCATTAGATGGAGAGAGCCCTGCTCGCAAGCTTACAATCTTGAGATCATCATCGTCTTGCTTTACAGACTTGACTGTTAAGTTAAATTAAAAATAAAATTTGTGAGGTTATTCAACTGCAGAGAAAATTAATTTCAGGGGTCATTGTTGTTATCAGCCATCCGAATTCTTCGGATCTCTTTATTACTAGAACGCAATGCTGAATTATCTATACAACAGACCTAGACCATTTTTTTTACTCCAGTAACAGGGGGTCTCTGGATTCCAGCAGATCTATGCATTTTCCTGTACCGTTCTTAGATAAGGAGAATGTCAGTCCGTGTAGTTTGAGGATGCATAAGAGTATCGTTAAATGTGAACCAAATGTAGGATTTATCTTGCAACCAAAGGGCAAGAAGCGACAACTGGTTTGGACATCAAAGCAGTGGAACAGATTACGCTGTCATACCTGTTAATGTTAGAAAAAAATGCGTTGAACATGAATCCATAAAAGAAATTCCACAGATAAGCCTGGTGTGCCCCTTATGATATGGTCAGTGACAGCAAACACATCATACGCTCCTTTAATCTCAAAATAAATAAAAAAAATCACATTAAATGCTGGAGTTTAAAAAGCGCCTTGTATATACCAACTGAAATAACCATCAGTGCTTCACAGATCCCAGAAAATATTGAGGATGTTCCTGTAATATCTATTTGGATTTCTGCACATATATATACCTTTTATTTTTGATCTATTATTTTACACTGCGCTGCTGTTATGAGATCCACCACCTTTCCATGCAGAATGTGGAAATAAGCTTTGCAGAAGATTGTGTTCCTCCAGAGCATCATTTTTTAATCAACCAAATTGTCAAAGAAGGTCATTTTTTTACCTCTACTGGTTGAAGATACATAGCCCCCCAACCTTTTACCTGTCCAGCTCAGGACACCTGTGTTGGGACTGTGGCTAGAAGTGAGGGGGGGGGGCAGAGTTACAGGTGAGACGATCTGTCCACCTTACTCAATGAGATGCCTCTCGTGTCTCACCAATTTGCCCCAAGGTATGCAGCAGGGGGACTGCCACCCCAGGCCTGGTCAGCCAATGCCAGAATACACTAGTTGGAGATATTGCCAATTGGGCACATGATCAATTAGTAATATAGATAGATAGACTCTATAGATGCGCCTTGATTTTTCTATCTGATTTACACAATAGGTCATTTCTGATCTCTCTGTCGGAAAGGGTAAAGCTGTGTTACTAAATTACAAAAATGATCTCATTTGACAGCTGATTTAAAGGACAAAAATAGCGAAAATACGAAACCTGGAATGGAGCCCAGAAGAAAATGACATTGAAGTTATTTCAATTCAAACAGAGTTTTTTGTAGGAAGTTGTAAACTTCACTGTCTATAATTGATATACGTGTGGATTTCCGTGCCATTATTTCACGACATGTTTCTATACTGTTTCTCTGGGGATTGATGATTTTGTTCTGGTGGGATAAATGGGAAGGTTTGTGAAACAAAAGGATGTGGAATGAAAATGACAGGATGGGTAGTAGAACTGGCAATTTACTTGGCACGCCAAGTGCTCTAGAATAGGGTGCAGCTAGCCATTCAAAAAAATCCTACAGGAACAAGAGTACCATGTATTAAGATGCCTGCTAAAGGGACACTCCATGCACACTTTAATGCATATGACAGTTGTGTGTTCCCTTTAAATTATAATTTTCTCTCCCTTGCACTTAAATGCATAAGATAGCTGTGTGTTCTATATAAATTAAAGTCGTTCCTCCCCTTGCATATGCATGGAAGAATTCTGCATTGTTGTCCAATGAATTTGCCTCTTTCTTTATCACTAGCTCCTGGGCTTGCAGGACTGCAGCACTGGCTCCCATGTACGAAAAATACATGGGACTTACAGTCCTGCCATTAACTGTCTGCTTAAAACAGGGCCACAGAGGGGCAGCTCTGGTCGGTTCTGCGTTGCAGCTCTGGGGGTGCTGCGTTTCAGCTATGGGGGTGCTGCATTGCAGCTCCGGAGCTGCTGTATTTCCCTACAGAGGTTTAACACATGCAAATTGAAGTACTTACAAACTAACTTAATAAGATTCCTCATGGTGTGGCTGTATATGAAACTAAATTGTCCCTTGAAGGCTATTTCATTCAAGTTTTAGACTAGTTTGAAATGTCCCCAAAAAGTTTCTGCCAATTGTTTGTTCATGTAAGTTTTGGAAGAAATGCCGCCTGCTGTAACTGTTGCAGATTCACTCTGATGCCCTATTTTTCTTACGGATTTAAAAAGCTTCCTACTTTTTTATTGCACTTATATACATTATTTATGACCAGTTTCCCTTTTAAGCTCAGTAAACAAACTTTATTGGCTTTCCTATTCTTGATATTTTCCTGTCCATCAGAAGTACTGTTATAGAAAGGATGCATATTTATTATTATTTATTGTTTTATATAGTGCCATCAAATTCCGTAGTGCGATACGGTGGGTTACTCTGCTGTTGTAATATGATGAGCCCTGTATAGAGGTCCACCTACCATTTCAATTGGAATGAGGAGTGTTTTGGACATCCCTACCATCTTAATAATCTTTAGAAAGGGGCATATTCTGGCCTATGTTGACTATTCATAGCACAAAAGGTCTTATGGACTACTTTACTGGGAGCTGATCATGGTGCACCGCAACTCCTTATGGGCTGCTTCGAAAGATCAGAGATCTCCCTTGAAACTGAAAGGGGGAGATCAACAATGGGCAGAGGGCAACAATGTTCTTAGGGGCCCTGCCAATCAATATATGTATGGAACCTTATTATTATTTAAACATTAAACAGTCCTAGCTTGTTGTTAGAAATCCCTAATCAATTACCTCACCAGGAATCATAAGACTATCATGAAAAGTTATTAGTCTCACAACGTGTGTCCAAACATAACCAGGCATTTATGAGATAGCACATTGGAAAGATAGACCGTATTTGCCCAAATATAGGCACGCCTCCCACTTTAGGTCTTTAAAATGGGGGTGCGGCCTATAATCGGGGTTTACCGCAGGGATATGCAGTTCGTATAGTTCGTATGCAGCAGGGTTAGAATCCAGATCCCATTCAGCACTGCAGGGGACCTGGATCCTCCTCTCCGGCAGCCATGGACGTCTGCGCTATGCATAGAGAACTTCCGCTGCCAGCACTTCCACCGGGGCTTCTGTGGTCGCACAGACGTCCACTGGCCGGCCCCACTAGACACCAGGGAGTCATATCAGGGGGTCAGAGTGGAGCTTCTAGGGGGCATAAAGCATATCTGGGTGGGTTGGTGGGCATTTCTAGGGGCATAAAGCATATCTGGAGGGGTCAGAGTGGCATATCTGGGGGGTCAGTGGCATATCAAACGCGCTCACAATTTAAAAGATCATATGAGATTAATTGGAAAGTCTATGATATAAACATTTGAAATTTTTGGTATATTAAGGTTTTTTCTTCTGTATATTATACGTTTTACCCTGTTCATAGTGATTAGGCTACAAAAGTGAGTAGATTAAGCGGATATAAGCACATAAGTATGCAGGAGTGTGATTAACATTACCTCTGCGATTATGGGGAAGGTGACATGCCACCAAGTGGGTTGAGTGTATTGTAAATATACTCTGAAGCAGAAATATCTATTTGATCTAATCTTCTGTAACATATGGTTAGTGGGAAAGAGACAGGAGATAAAAATAGGACAGTTCATTTTTATGGTTAATAAAGCTTAAAGGGAGATTGTGTAAACAGTTTAATACAGAAGGGGTTAATCCCACGCCTTCTCTGCAGGGAAGCTCTATTGTTACCATGGATTATCTAAAACGGCAGTAAAAAAAAGCCCTTCAACAGAAAACTGCAGATTGAGGGGACTGGAGAGGCTTTTTAGGAGAACCGGATTTCCAATTCAGGCACCCACATACCTTTTTACTTACAAGTGCTGTGCCAGCCATGTAAACAGAGAAACATAGACTTTCACATCGGTCCATCTAGTCTGCCCATTACTCCTGCTGTAACTACCTCAAACCTTATTCGCACATTAGTCTTATTTACGCTTAGAGATACCCTTTTCCTAAATATTAGTGATGTTAATCATCCTTTAGCATATTCTAAGGATAAAAGGAAAAATGCAATTACCATTCTAGACTCAAAAGTTAGCACTTTCCCTTTTTTGCCGTATTTTGGATCACATTAAATTATAACAAATCATTGCCACTTATTAGAAAAGGAATTGCAAACATGCATTTAGCAGTACCATGGACTTGTCAACAAATGATATACTGGTAATTAATTACTAAATGTTCTCCATGGCAAGCCCATGTGTGCTTGTACTAGTTTGTGCAACTGATGCCAAGGACCTTCTCCTAAGGCTATTAATCAGAAATAATAACTAAAAAAAAATTACCAAAATGACCAATGAATGCCTCCTACAAGTCTCCTTTTTCCCACAGGACAGTCCCAGGTTTGTAGGCACGGTCCTAATGCCCACTTTCCCACTTTTGGAAGCAGTGGGGTACATGGGCTGGTTGGGGAGACCCTATGATCCCATGATAACTCAATAGAGATTGCACCTACAATGCACTCTATAGTGAATATTCACCTTGTTACAAGTTGGACAATTTGATGAAGACCTCTGTAGCAGACTAGACTATGGCTGTCTTTACACATATTATTGCCAATGATAATATAGATATTTCTTAGGGAATTCAGAGCTGATATGACAGAAGTATTAAGAATAATTTGATTTATTGTACATGTACACTCAAGCATCAACTTTACTTTGGAAAATGAAACCCACCAATCAGAATCCGTAAATAAAGCACAGAGGTCACATTCACTTCCACTTTGTTTTTATTCCTCTTTTTTTTTGTCGTTGCATGCTCTCCCTTTTTATCACATCACTGCTTATCCCTGCAGGCGGTTACATCCTGATAAATGTTTATATTAAACTTGCGAAAATCAGCAACAGAGTTAAGATAAAATTTCACACTTAATTAGAAGCCCAGAAGAGTTGTTCATTTTTAATTTAGAAAGATTATGTGTCGCTTTAGCGTGATTCTGGTGGCTCTGCTGCAGAAATGAACAGTGATCCTTTGTGATGTGGTAATCTGCCTTTCCTTGTGAGGCTTTTTTATGTTTTCAGAAACCCTTTAACATAGAATTAGGACAAGGACATCCAACCTGGATAATAATAATATTGACTTTGATTTTTTATTATGTGGGCTTTACCTGTTTAATCAGTAGAGGCTGATAAGAGCATTTCCAGTCCGTATGTCAAAATTAGACATTTATAGAAGGCATATATATACCATGGCTAACTTTTAATGCCATCAGGTATAGTAGTACTTAATTATATACACTTTTTTTTCAAGCTGCATGACGAAAAGCCTGAGAACGTGCAAGTTATTAAGAAAAAAGGTAGTCTACGGCTAACCAGTTTAATTACTGGCATTGTAAAAATTCCACGGCTGCGTATCTCCCCATGTTTCTTTGGACAACATTTGTCTTTACATATCTAATGTTACATGGTTAATGCAGTTCATGTGTGTGTTTTTTGGATTTAAAGACACATTTTGTTTATACATGTATATACTTTTATGGACATGGAGAGGTATTTTGAGAATGCACTTACATGTCTTTAGGTGGAGCTTGAATCTTAACGTCTGCTAGTTCTGCTTGTCAAATGTGTAGCAGAAATGTTGTCTATACAATTATGTAACACAAATGAGAATGCTTGCACTTTATTGTCCTTACACAAAAAATCCTTATATGTGCAATATATATATATCTAAATAACGCATAAATTAGACGATGGTAAACCAGTTAATGGTAGTAGAACTATCAAATGTTTTTTTTATGTACAGAGATGGCTAGACGATTGTATCTGAACTTTACAATAGAAATAAACCTATAACTGTGCAGTGGTGTGGCTATAGGGGTATGTAAATCCTGTAACCAGGTCTTAAATCTCAGCGAAGCCTGTACATTGTGGCTCAGTAAGGACACTGGTAGATCTGTGTATCTGCACGGGTTTCTCATTGTATTCTCATCTTCTGCTCCCCATTAGTCTACATGACTCCCTATGGATCGGATTCAAAATGATAGAAAAGAAAATTTGCATAAATTAATACAAATTGTCAAAGAATTCACCCTCAAGGGCTGAAGCACGCATGCCTACAACTTTAACACTCTATACCAGTGCTGGTTAAAGAAAAGCAATGCTTGAAAAGGTTATGTTTGGCTCCAATTATGTGATTGCTTGGCTTAGTTGGCTATACCACTTAAGGTAGAAGGTTACTTGCTAATGCACCTCCTCCATAAGAATTAATTTCCAGATCAGAGCTAATTTTCTGCTGCCAGTGATATACCTACCAAATTTCAGCAGTCCATGTTGGATAAAGGACTGTGTGAGGGGTCACATGTGGCTCAGGCCAAATGCATACAAACGCTGCACTTCCAATAAGTGGGACATTTAGGTGGACAACCTACAGCTGGACATTTATGCCTGGTTGGAAGTCCTGCCCCAGAACATTTGGAGCTGTTGGCAGCAATGTAATAGGGCACCAGCTCAGTTTTATGTATATAAATTAGGCACAGGAAGGTCCATTCACCAAAAAGAGAGTTATTGTTTAAACTCGCTCAATTCACTGTTTGTTATAAAGGGCTTTTACTGTCAGGTTCCTTCAATGTAAAGTGCTGATCTGGCCTATTATAATGCATAATTCAGTGGGTGAGGAGACTTTGAAATGTCACTAATTTAACTACACATTACAGGGGGCCAGCCAAGCTCTTCCTGCAGCGGAAGCTCACTGTGGTTGGACCTTCAAAATATATAGTGAAATCAATTGAGTTGAAACAGAACTCTCATGTAACCTCTCCCTTTAGTAACTAAACTTTGAGGGCTGTATTAAAAACTATTTAGAATTCATGTTCCCAAAACACTGTAATAGAAAAAATGGTCTAGCTAAAACACCCCATGAAACTTGATCTAAGTCTAAGCATACATACAATGCAAATAGGTAGACAATCACATTTAGATCTCTTTGTAAATCACACAGATGGTGTTTCCATCCAGGCAGCATTCGTACAAAGAAGGTGAATACCACTTTAGCATCTTGCCAGTTGAAGACACTCAAGAGGCAGAATAGTTTACCTCTGCAGCAGATGTGTGCTGTGAAGCAAATTATGGGAAATAAATACCAAAATATATATTTTAACTTGATAACTTAAATACATTTGCAACACACGCACACACACACATCTGAACCACAAAGGGTTGATGGCATAAAATCTCACCCGTGCACAGAAAGACAAATGATGTATTAGCAAGCTGAGCTATCTCCTTCTCATCTAATTCAGAAACATTTGCATTCCTTATTCTCTCCTGGCTAATTAGTTTTGTTTCTTTCCTTAAATGAAAGCATCAAAATCTCATTCTCCACAAATGCGTAAGCTGCAGCCTCTGGAGACACCTCACATTAATGTGCAATATCTCCACCTTCTCTGTATGCCCTCTATTCGGAAACATCCAGAGCTTCCACGAGGCCCTCTCCTGTCCCCTTCCTGACTGCAGGCGTTTTCTTTATATCTTTTGATGTGATATCTTTCAGCAATTCTTAGATATGCCTCCAGATCTGTCTGACATTAGTCGTATTGTAAAAACTTCACACGGATTCTAAACAACTCAGATCTGTCGCCTTTAAATATGGCTCCGTCTCTAGAATATACTCTGTTTTGTTGTTCACATGGAGCAAGTAAACAGATCTTGCTCCAAATGTTGGCATTGTTTGCAATCCCCGTCCCACTTAGCCTACAAATGAGTATTATATTCAATTAAATTAACAGCAGGTGGAAGACTCAATTAGGAAATAAATAATTTGGGTGGTTTTGTATGGTTTTCACACACATTATGTTACATTTCTTTTTTTCCCTCACACAAAACAGGAAGCTCTGAGTCACAGGAGAAACCCCTCTGGTTTTCGGAGTGATAAATAGTTGCTAACAATTTTCAATGAAATTAAAGAGAAAAAAAAATCAAATGATTATCTCCTCATTTAATAATAGTTTCTGCTGAATGAAAAAGATGACTTTTATAGAAATGCTATGAAGAAGCCTATTCAGAAAACTTCAAGTAGCCTAGGGCAGGATTTGCTTGATCAGCCCTGGACACCATAAGCTGTAGACCAGGCTTTGGGAGGTCCAGCATGACAGGGTGTAGAATTTATAGACAGACACGATTAAATTATTTCATTATATAACTGCTACATACAGCCAGGGAATAGTATTACGATGTGAATCCAAAATCATCATTTTGGGTAATCACAGATGTGGACATAGACTCCACTGGTCTTTCAAGGTAATTGGACTCCATGGTGATAAAACCATTTTTCAAGTGGTTGCTTTTTATACTAAACCCCATTTGCAGATGAGACCTGCAACTGGTGGGATCGCACCAGCAACATTTTTGAAATTTTGAAAGGTTGTGTTTGGTTTATTTTCACAGTTGGTGCTGTATTCAGCAGGTTTTTAGTAACTCAGAAATTATCCAAATGTTCCCTTTACGTTGAACCTCAGTCCAGCAAATTGCATGCGAGCTGCAATTTTCTGGGATGCCTGACTAGGTAGATAGAACTAGCGTGAAGGAGAAGAGCAAAGCACTAACATGCCTAATAATGTTGTGTAAGAGCCTTCTATGATTAGGACAAGTGTACAACTTTGAAGGTTCTCCGTTGTCCGTAACGCAACTGAAAGAAGAGCTTAGTTACTTATAAAATAATGAGTTTACATAAAAAGGAAGGCCTTTTATACTATTCATCTGTGATGCTCTGTGGTCTGCTCGGTTGTAACGCCAAAGGGTCTGTCACCTCATTATGCTGTAGTGCCTTGCATACCCTGTGGCAGCAAATGGATTATTACGCTTACACTTTAGCAGCTCGCTAAAACAACAGCTCATCTGCATTCACACTGCGCGCTGAATTACTGCTATGTGATAACATTTTTCTTCTCTATTCTTTTAGGCAGGCAAGAATGCCAATGTTTAGGTGGGCATTGGTTCCTAAATACAATACCACTTCTAGCTGAATTGCAGACAAATAGGTGATTTTCTGAGGACACCTCAATCATTCATAAATGTTTCTTTTCCTTATTCCCTATCACTGTTATTTTAGTATTATTGTGTAGTATGCATATTGCTCTAAAATATTCTGCAGTGGTGTATAATTAGATTTTTATATGTTTAAACAAACAACGAAGATGAGGTGAACTGATACACAAGGGGCTTTTGGCTGGTGATGGTGGGCTTCATGTGTGAAAGCTTTGATTTCAGGGAAATCTGTTTGGAGACTAACAGGTACATAGGAGAATGTGATAAGAGGTGAGATTAGCATATGTTGAAGGTGCAGTGCTCCAATATAAAACAAACAGAGGATGTACTGTGCCAGGCTTATGATCCACAGTTGACTGAGTCCAGGCGTGGGCTGGCCAAAATTATTCACAAAGAGATGATCAAACCTGGACCAGGTCGGCCCTTTGTGAACAATTTTGGACTGGCCTAGGGAGCAATTGCTCCCTCTCTCAGGGCTAAGTCAACTGTGGATCCACAGTAAAAACAAGGCTAATCGATGAAGGCCAATTCTGCTGCAAAGCGGTAAAAGTAGAAAGAGCACCAGGGGTGTTTCATTGATTGTTATGATAGCCACATGATTTCTCATTCAACTTTATACATAACACCACCTTATCCAGTGTTCTACAACAGTTGGAGACACACATATTGGGTGATCCTACACTATAGTTTATGTCTAAACATGTCTGCTAGAGTCAATGGACATCTCTAAAGTCTACCATCAAATTGGGCACCAACCCTTGGTTCCATTGCAAAGTGAATATACCAACTGGCTGCTCAATGCATCAGAAAAGAAAGGGACAGCACACCCCAGAAGGGACCTTTTTCTTTTCCATTTTCCTTTCCAGTTTTAAATATATCAAAATAAGAGACGTTATAATAGGCATCTGTAAATAGAGGGGAACTTTTAAAATAAAAACTAAAAAAAACAAACTAAAAAAAGCAGCGCTTAAGGAAAAAGGTACACCTGTCTTCATTATCCACAATTTTAAAATGTGTTAAAAATATCTGGTAAATGTAGGCGAATGCATTGTATGCATGGTAATTATGTATCTACAAACAGTATAAATTCTAACGAGAGCATTTTCATGCGCATGTATGAATATATTAAAATGCATATGCTATCTCTGCAAGAAATAGGTCAGTTTGGTGAATCTAGCAAATTCAAATTGTTAAATGTGTTCCGCTAAGGGTGAATGTTTTCACTTTTCTCATCATCAACATATGTTGCCCTATTGTAACTTTACTGCTTCTCGCTTCTCCAGCTGTCATGTTCTGTGTTAATACGAGATTTTGTAGATGACTTGCAGCTACAGAGCTGACAGCATGTACAATTTCACATTTTATACCACTTTACTGCTATTGAGACCTGCCAAATACCGCAAAGACTCTCAAGTGGCCTGGTTATGCACCTTGAGTAGGCAGGTGGCCCAAGAGGTCACAATTCATGAACCTTGTTTTAGACCAAGTTGCGCATGATACAAAGTATGTATTTTGTATGTTGCAGGAGAGAGGCAAATAAAGAACTACGTAGGAGTTCACCTACATTCCCTGTCACAATCCGAAGATCGAGTGCAAGGAGATTGTCTGTTCTACAAATAGCACATGCATTCTTGAAAAATAAAGGCTTAATAACATATTGTATTGGTTATCACAAGGCCAAACAGAGTAGCCTAAGTTTGTACACCACGAGGAATTACAGTGAAGGAATAAATTATGTGATCCCCTGCTGATTTTGTATGTTTGCCCACTGAGAAAGACATGATCAGTCTATAATTTTATTTGAATAGTGAGAGACAGAATAACAACAAAAAATCCAGAATAACGCATTTTAAATAAGTTATAAATTGATTTGCGTTTTACTCAGTGAAATAAGTATTTGATCCCCTATCGATCAGCAAGATGTCTGGCTCCCAGGTGTACAGGTAATGAGCTGTGATTAGGAGCAATCTCTTACCTGTATAAAATACACCTGTCCACAGAAGCAATCAATCAGATTCCAAACTCTCCACCATGGCCAAGACCAAAGAGCTGTCCAAGGATGTCAGGGACAAGATTGGAAACATACACAAGGCTGGAATGGGCTACAAGACCATCGTCAAGCAGCTTGGTGAGAAGGTGACAACAGTTGGTGCGATTATTCACAAATAGAAGAAACACAAAAGCCTCAAAACCAAAATCCCTCCTGAGATGTGTGTAAACCTCGTGGCCAACTACAACGTCTGACCTCTGTGATGGCCAACAAGGGTTTCGCCACCAAGCACTAAGTCATGTTTTGCAAAGGGGTCAAATACTTATTTCACTGAGGTTTATTCACTAAAGATAGAGATGGCAGGAAAGTTGTGGTTTCAACTCCCTAGCATCAGGATTCATCATAAAGGTCCAAAACTGTAAAATGTATAATTCAGTGTGTAAGGAAAGTAGGAAAAAACTCACTGATCTAACTCTACATTACACAGGGCCAGCCAAGCTCTCCCTGCAGCAGAAGCTCGCTGGCGTTGGATCTTCATAATGTATTGTGATGCCAAGGGGTTGCAACTACACTTTTCCCGCAGACAACTCTCCCTGTGTCTGGGGTAGAGTAGCCACATTACTTGTTGCTGACCATCACTGAGTAGCTGATTCCCTTTTGTGAGTTTATATGCCTCACATACTGCAGGGGGCAGTACTTTACATGTACTGGTAAGCAACATGTGTAATGTACATGTGTCAATGAAAACAACGCTAGTGAACTTAACGTGCTGTGTTCCGTTACCAGTGAGATTATGCTATGTTCCGTTACCAGTGAGAATATGCTATGTTCCGTTACCAGTAAGAATATTCTATGTTCCGTTACCAGTAAGAATATGCTGTGTTTTTACCAGTAATAATATGCTGTGTTCTGTTACCAGTAAGAATATGCTGTGTTGTTACCAGTAAGAATATGCTGTGTTGTTACCAGTAAGAATATGCTCTGCTGTAACCAATAAGAATATACTATCAGATGTTACCAGTAAGAATATACTATGTAATGTTTCCAGTAAGAATATGCTGGGTTAACAGTAAGAATATACTGTGTTCTGTGACCAGTAAGAATATGCTGTGTTGTTACCAGTAAGAATATGCTGTTTTCCGTTACCAGTAAAAATATACTGTGTTCTGTAACCAATAAGCATATACTTTGTTCTGTAACCAGTAAGAATATGCTATGTTCTATAACCAGTAA
Source organism: Spea multiplicata (assembly GCA_009364415.1). Lineage (NCBI taxonomy): Eukaryota > Metazoa > Chordata > Amphibia > Anura > Pelobatidae > Spea > Spea multiplicata. The sequence goes on along the minus strand of VKOC01000977.1, from coordinate 3,953 downwards.
GAATATGCTGGGTTACCAGTAAGCATATGTTGTGTTCTGTAACCAAAAAAAATATACTATGTTCTATACCAGCAAGATTCTAGTGTGTTCGGTTATCAGTAAGAATATGCTATATTTTGTTACCAAAAATCTCTTCATCAAACACACCTAAACCTTTCCCACATACTTGAATAGGAAAATACAGTTTGCTTTTTAGTGCCTGAAATCCATATTGGGTCTGAAATCCCTTTGGTTTTAAAAAAGTGGAGAAAGTGAAAAATTTAAGGTAGCTATCATATGCATTAAAGTCCACATTATGGCTGCAGTATGCCTTTAAATCAGTGAGAGTTCTTAAAAGTCCCATAACAACTAGATGTCTCATAAGACACGGTGACTATTTGCTGTCCAACTTCCAGATTCTGAGGAGATGCATAGGCAATCTTATAATATTAGGGCTCCTGGAGCTCTACTTCTTTATCACAAGTAGGACAGGTGAGAGACGCCCAGCCGTGGTGTGCAGACAACGCTTAGCTTTCTTCTGAGTGTCTGTAATTGCCTAATCCTTCTAGATATTCCACCAATATCAGGCCCTGTTCTTGTATGAATAATTAGCAAGAACAAAAAAATGTTGTCTTTTGTGCATCCAGACTTTTTGCCAATCTAGAGCGTGTGATGATCTCATAAAGCATTACCCAAGAGACTTATGGTTCATTACACACCTTGGGTGTGTAAAGGAAAATAAATCAGTATCTCCTTCTTTGCTATCCATTATTCCTTTTATAAACACAGACAGAAGTTTCTTTGATCTTGACTTGACTCACTGCCAAAGGCATGTCATTGTCATTGTCTGTGCAGCTATCCTTAAATGAATCTTCTTTAGTATGGGCAAATGTGCCCTATTCTTGAATTAGCTCTGCCCCCTCCCAGCACTGAGGAAGGTCTCAGTTGCAGCATTTCTCACAAGTTTTTAAGTAAGAATAGAATGCATCTTACACTTAATCAGTCGTACCTTAAAAGTGTATCCAGCATGCAGCTTCACCATGTTTTAGAGTGTGCAGCTGCATGTTTCCAGCTGCATACGAGTCAATTAAGGTGCCACAGGGCATGCTTGGTTTGCCTGATGGCAAGTCTGGGCCTGGCAGGGGAGGGCACGAGCATGAGCCTTTCTTTAGGGCAGTTTTACACCACGGGGGCGAGCGGAAAAGCCCTGTTTGGGGTTATATACCTGGTTATAAACAGCCACCATTGCACATCATTAAGTCAAAGTGGACAGTTTGTTGGCTGGTCCTACTTTGTGGATTTCTTACTGCTTGAGAATGTAGGCGACAGCCTAACTCCTGTTTACATGCGTGTCTCTGCATAGTTTCTATGCAACATTAAGCAGTATATGCAGCAAATCCCACAAAGGGTTGCAGCCCATTCAATGACGGCTGTTTAGTGTTTTTGTCTCATTAAACTAATTAATAGTATTGTGTATTGGTATATGGTTTTACTCTCAATAGATTCTATAGAGAACATAAAAACAATGATTTCACAAATCAGGACTCATTTTCTAATGCGGATCATTGGGTGTAGGCCGCTGCGTACTTATTTCCTTTACAGCTCGCGAATCCTGGCTGGATTCTAACGTACTACTGTTTTTGTTTTAAACAAACAGCTTGTATTTTTTTTTACTATTTCTTATCAGTTCATTAATATTAATTGGACAACTGTTATCCTTTACAGAATTCATTATAGACCAGGGACGAGCTTCAAAGGTTATGTAGCAGCTCCCTCGTAAATTTACTGATAATCACTTGTATGCTGGTTATTTAGTGTGTGTGTGTGTGGTGACGAGATACATTACATGGCTCACAGCTTGCAGTTATACACTGAAAATTTTGTTTTCAGTAAACAGGACACCGCATGATTTTGGGTAACTGTTCTATATCTTAAAGGGACACACCACTTTTCGTGTACCACTGTGTTATATATACTATACTATATATATATATATGTTATATTATATTACTATATATAGTACATATATACGGTTTGTCTTATATTTGTCTTTGTATTCTAGTTTTGTTACACCTTGGGAATGTATGTATTATAAGAAGCGCTACTTAAATTGTTGTTGCTATATATATTAAAAAAAAACCCTAATGCTATAATCAACTCCATAGACAATCCATAGAAATCGAGGAGAACAGGACGTCAAACCCATTATATGCAAAGTAAAACACAAAGCTGGAAGCATAGCCTTGTCCGCAAGGTTTTGATATGTTGAAGGGGACATACAAGACAATGCTATGCTTCCAACTTTGTGGGAACAGTTTGGGGAAGGCCCTTTTCTATTCCAGCATGACTGTGCCCCAGTGCACAAAGCAAGGTCCATAGAGACATGGTTGGATGAGTTTGGTGTGGAAGAACTTGACTGGCCTACACAGAGCCCTAACCTCAACCCCATCGAACACCTTTAGGATGAACTGGAATGGAAACTCTGAGCCATGCCTTCTAGTCCAACATCAGTGCCTGACCCCACAAATGCTCTTTTACTATTATTTATTGTTTTATATAACGCCGACATATACTGTAGCAATGTACAATGGGTACTGGATGAATGGGCAAATATTCCCACAGGAACACTCCAAAATCTTGTGGAAAGCCATCCCAGAAGAGTGGAAGCTCTTATAGCTGCAAAGGGAGGACCAACTACATATTAATGTCTATGTATTTAGAATAATAGTCATATATAATAATACTGTGTGATATTGTAGAACCGTAAAAACAAAACACAACTTTTACCAAATAAAGTAAATTATTTAAAAAATAAGAAAAGATAAAGCAGCAAACACGGGTTACAAGCAAGATCTGTTAAAAAGGATAGCCCTCCTGCATGTTCTTATCTGTGTTATTCTGCTGTTTATCTTTCCTGCTCACTCTTTCTGCCGTACTATTGTTCTTTGTTTTCATCCAATAATTTAAGTTAATTAGGGAGGTGTGGGAGGATGGAAGAGTCAATCTGCTTGTAATGGAATTCCAGTAAAGGAGACGTGCTTTCTAACACTGAAATAAATACTCGTCCTTCCATCGAACTGATTAGCTTTACCAGCTCACTTTCTTAGAGTAAATAATATTTAATATAAATAAAACCAGATAAATAAAATACACTTATGTCAATATAAGAACTTGATGTACAAATTTCTAGGTGGAGGTATACACATAAGGACATAATGAAGGTCATGGATTCCTTACCCACTTACATTGTCTCTCTCATTTGCACACTCGCACTACTTTATACACATATGGCATAGAAGTGTGAACCCGGGAGTTTCACTTACATATAGCCTTTTCTTTATTCAGTATTTACACCCTGGCATGGCCCTTTTTGTGCTCCTTTCTGTGTTTTTTTTCAGTCTATTTTGGTAAATGCATATTGGCGAAAGCATTGAGCTTTTTTTGGCCACTATATTACTGGTCAATTTAGCTAGGTTTGCCCCAAGGGCTGAAAGTTGTCAGTCCGCCCTTGCCAGGCCTCAAGGGCTGCAAACAGGCCTGCATGAGAACATTAAATTATGTGCTTTCAGGCAAGGATACAACATAATTAAAATTCACTGATCTAGATTCCGGGAAATAGTTAACCTTAGAGATCCCCTCTTTCTTTTAAACTTTTAAAAGACTATGAACACCGGTTCACTCAAAATGATCACAAACATCGCTAGATTCTCTTCATCTAGAAACAGCTTGCTTATTTTACCAAAGGCTGTTGGCCATCTCCATTTTACCTCAGTGACACTCAGGACAGTGGCAATTTGAGGCATATCCACGTAAGAAAAAAAATCTCTGTCCTGAACTTCCCCTCATTCTCTTCTCTAAGCTTTTAGGGACTGCCAGAACCTATTAAATTCCAACAAACGGAAAGCTATCCTTCAAGGGAGAAATAATCATGCAAATCCTTAAAGCTGGATGTTCAGGAAGGAAGGAAATCATAG